>JAMZAV010008402.1:0-17269 GCA_024449915.1 Sweltsa coloradensis
GATTAGATAAGTTGAAATACTTGTATCATGAATTTTGTGATCTGAAGGACACACAAAAAATAGTATCTTGATACAGGTACAGGAACATTTTTTTATATTTTGTATCTAGGTATAGTAAAGGTACACAATGTACCTAGTATACAATTATCTAGATACATGTATCTAGGTACTCCCAAAACTGTTGATCTATCTACCGGCCGAGGCCGAGTTGAACGCTGTCTATTTCATTTACTTACAACATTTAACAATTACTATAGGGTAATTATGATTAATTTCGGTACAGAATTTGTTGTAAATAGAGTCTACTTAGGTAAAATATAGATGTTTGGGAACACCTATACATAAGAGAAGAGGTAAACGATCCCTTCAACTTAGGCAGTGGCGTAGGAACTGGGGGAGGGGGCAGGGGGACAAAACTAACTTGAGTTTAATATTAATCCCACAATTTTCGTAGAAAATATGCACATACACTTATGCAATTTGACAGTCAATAACCTGGTAAAACGAATATGGTTTGCCTGTATGCTTCGTCATTTCATAAAAAAAATAGCTTAAAATTTATTAAAATGGACCACTAAACGTTCATTTTTTAGTTTATAGATCTCAGAAAGTTGCTGTAAAACATCGTTTACAGAGTCCGAGTGCAGTTAAAACATGACGAAAAACTGTAAAAAGGTGAAAGGCTGGGGCTTCGCCCCAAACCCCAGTTACAGCCCAGACAACATATTAAAAATATCCCCCACCCCAACTTTCAAAACGTTCCTACGTGCCTTCAAACACCCAACCGGCAATTGGGAGTCCTGGGTTTGATATCCGGCTGAGATGGATTTTGTAATTTGAAGGTTGATTTCCATATAATAAATTGCACCTACGGGAGTGTTTCCCGATTAATGACCCTGAGAAATATGTTATTATTGTGACGTGAAAGGTTGGCTTAATAATATTATTAACTAGGAATTAATATAAAGTGTACAAGTGACCTTTTGAAGAGAGTATGTGATATGGCATGATTAACATGATGTCAATATATGAATAAATACAATACAATATATGAATAAATACAATACAATATATGAATAAATTCGGTCGTGTTTCAAACGTTGTCAACGTAGATTATCTCATCATTTACTTGAAAATCACGAATTATTAGCCAATCAATATTGTATTATTGTTACCATTCTTCCCTTTAAAAATAAAATTATAAGCTATATATATATATATTTATATGGATTCTTTCTTAGGCTTTCAGGGCCGCTGGTAGATGTAGATGTGGATTCTGCGGTGATTTGCCCTGTGTTTTTAGTTGATGGCTCTAAAAAGAGGAGGAGGAGGATCTTCAGGAGTCGACTCCTGAAGATGGAAAGCCACAGCTTTTCGAAACGTCGAGAAGAACGGTTCTTTTTAGAGCCATCAACTCAAAACACAGGGCAAATCACCGCAGAATCCACATCTACACATATATATATATAAGCCATATAAAATAAGCCCATTAAGCTTACATCTGTCAACTTAAAATAATTTATTTTATTTTATTTATTTATTAGTATTTTTTCCACTATCAACTAAAAATATCAACTCAAACTATAAACAATGAACTTTCAACTAACAACCAAAAATCTATCAATCTATCTACTTGAGCCTATAACTACTATATATTTTATTCAACTAAAGTTTCTTTGTCATAAATTACTTAAAAATACAACTTCTTTGCAATTAATTTTTCATCCACATAGCAGTGGTAATTGTTTGTTCAGATGTTTGTATTTTTGTAAATGTCTGCCTGTCGAAGAAAAGTGAAACTTTTGGAAATATTGCAACATAATAAAAACTTAGTTTCCTACCTAAGAACAGTGTTAAGTTCAATTAATTTATAAATAGGAAGTAGTAGCTAAGATCTGTGTCAGCTCGGTTTGAACGACTTTAAAAATGGTCACGAGGTCAATTAAGCACAGACAATGCAGAAAAATAAAAAGTTCTATCATGCAATGGGCGCCTGATTTTGAAGCTCAAAATAACTTGGATAGCTGATTAAGTCATATCATTTTTTTTTTTCGTGGGAAACCTGTTATAGGGTGCAATATTGGCCCCTCTTCAGGTGAACTAGGTATGTGCGGATAGGAAATTGTGAAGGGATGTCCGAGGGCTATTTAAGAGAACTCAATCCCTTTGGTTTCGCCTTAACTACTGAGGAAAACCTCGAAAAAAACCTTCAGTCAGGATTGCCGGTCTCGACGGGATTCGAACCCGGGACCTCCCGAATCAGAGTCGAGCACTTAGCACCCGAGCCAACACAGTCGGTTATTGACCTGTTGTTTAAAACCCTTTCAGGCCCGAATTAAATACGCGAAAATTAGGATATTTTGCAAACAATTCGAGTTTCGCATTTTTTTCTAAGAATCTTAGTATTTATTCATATTTTTTGTTATGAATTTTAAGGATTTTTTTAATTTATTGGAATTTGAATAAGAGCTTCATTTTAAGTAAAAATTCAAATTTGAAATACATTCCCAAAACAAGATTTTCCCTGAATTTCTTTGCATTTAAAAAAAATGTATCTCAAATAATAGCAATACTTGAGATTTATTACATTTCCGGAACGAATAATTTTTTCCCATTTTTGGCCTTTTACAGAGATTTGTATTTCCAATCTTCTCTAAAAAATAACTTTTGATCCTATTGGAATACGAAAAAAATGTATGAATTTATTATTTACACAAAAAAAGTTTTGGGGTCAAATTGAAAAAAACAATTATTTACCCAGATAAAATTTTTAAAACGTTATGGGTCCATAGGGTACCGATGGGCTGGAAAGAGTACAAGTGAAATTTTATATGCCTGCACCTCAACTACTTCATAAGTTATTTGCTACAGAGCCTACCTGAAACTCTCAAGTGCTCGCAGGCCTAGGATTATCCACTGACAGCTGAATCTTAAAAGATGTGTTCTGTGTCGTAGTTTTTTTTGGCAACTATGGTATTGCCGTGAGCTCTCATTAGTACTTTAAATTTTCCACATTTTTGTCAACTGTTATTGAGATTGTTGACTTAAAAATGTTTTTTTATAGGTATTAATTCGGACCTACGTGTCCCAATAAAATAACTTTTTAAATAATATTATCCCTATAGTTCATTCCATTTATATGGCAAAAGAGTAGGACCTAAAATTTTGCTTTCTACATTAACAATTTGAAACTTTTGATTTTTTAAAATGAATGTTAGAATATTTTTGATTTTTTTCCTTGATCTTTTAACAAAAATATGCTGATTTTGGATTGCAAATTGAAGTTTGGAAAATTATAAAAATATAGTTTTTTTCAAAATGATTTGTTTTGCAATTTTTCCTCTTTTCTTTATTTAACATGTTCACATTGAGTCTGCTATATATAAACAAAATATCCGGGACATCCCGGAAATGTGTGTATTTTTGTGTTTTTGGTAACTTTGGTACAATAAATGAATAGCAATAATATATCTTATAAAAATCGCACTTAAATACGATTTTTCAACTTTTGTTTAAGTAATAATTGTTTTTAAATGAATAAATTAAATATGATCATGCTTCACCAGCGATAATAAATAAATAAGTAATATAGGTGCCACAGTTTAATAAGTTCACATCACAGCAACAGCTTTGTTTTCTTATTTCCGCCGTCTCAAATGAAACGCAATTTCTTGGTTGAATTTAATAATTTTGATAATGTGCATCGTGGCGCGCAATAGAAATCTCAGACCTTCCCCGAACAATTCAATCCGTAAATGCAAGCAAGCGCTAAAGATTGAATAGTTTTTTTTTTAATTTGACGAAATGGATTATCGAATTTTAATGTCAATATTCAAGGAAAACTCATTTTTTCATTTGTACATTGTAAAACGTTAGATAAATCTTGTACCTAACACCTTGGGAGCTAGATTTTCGGAATCCCCGTAGTTTTTTCGTTCGATATGATGTACTCACACTTCTAAATCGTCCAAGTATGAATGATGAAGTCATCTTGATCCCTAAGCCCGCATTTCCACATTGCGCGCGCTAGTGTACCAGCCGTGCTCGCCGGCTGCGCGCGCATTTGGATCAGTTGGGTTGTTTCTGACGTCACCGTAATATTTATATTATTATTTTATTATTTCCAAACAACCCAACTGATCCAAAACGGAACTATTTGTTTTAGAATATTTAATATTTCGATGATTATTTACATTTGGATCAGTTGGGTAAAGGATCACTTGGGCAAAAACACGACTTAATTTTTATATTAATATATTAATTCGAATTCTTTGACGATTATTTTGGATCACTTGGGATTTGGATCAGTTGGGATTTGGATCACTTGGCACCCACCCATTATTATTATCATGATTTTTATTATTTTTATTATTATTATTATTTATTTATCTAATATATAATTAACATTCCAGAGAACATTAGATACAATAGAGCAAACGTTTACATAGTTTGAATATATTAATGCTACAACACATATTTTATACGATTATACAACATTACTAACTAGTTTTCACTTTACTACATAAACTACATACAAATTTTACGTTTAAAGACCTATCTATCTAGTGAAGCTAGATTAGAGTTCTGATTACAACAACAAATAATAACATATTGACAATAATACAGAAAGTAACAATTATACTGGCTCTGCTATTCGTACAAGGCGATTCAAGAGAAAAAGTCCACCTCGCAAACATCAGCTATAGTAAGAGAAGAGTATATTACTCCCCGAAACTAGTGGCGAGCTCTGGCATGTTTCGTCGGGGACACCTCCTTCATCCTTCGACGATCTCCCCGACTACGATGACAATGACACAACGAAAGATGACAAAGACGATGACGACCGTACGTGAGAAACCCCCCTTCCTCCCCTTACCCGTGGCTGGTTCCGACCAGCATGGGCCCCCTCCTCCCCATATCCCCTAGACTAGAGTGGTGCATTATGACCTAACGGTTGACGCGGACCCAATAATAAATTTTTAAACTACATCCTCTATAGGCTTGAGTGGCACATTCTTATAATCTTAATTTATACAAAAGCATTCAAATAATAAAACACAGCAAATGATAGATTAGCAAATATAAAAATTTAATAATCTTATCTTTGCACTTCACGAATCGGATTAAATTGAAAACAATTTGGGTGTATTCTGTAGTTAATGTGTTAATGTTAATGTGTTAATATTTTCATTTTATGCGTGTTGACGAATTGATTTAAAATAGGCTATATTTTGTTGCATCCAATGTTCTTATATAATGAGTGTTTATTAAAAAACATATTTTTACCCCCCAACCCCCTGAACGACCACCCGACAAAAAACTTCCTGATGCATAAATTGGGGGCTGCGCCCGCCAGACCTCTCATCCGATTTTTTAAATATCTATTTGTATTCTTTAATAAAAGTTGGTTCATGCTAAGTAATAAGCACCAAGTTTTAAATGAATTAATCTGGCGTTTAGTTTGAAATGTTTTCAAAATAATAGAATCAATAAACACGGTATGGTCCCTCCCACTGATTAGGAACCCGAAAATCTAAATTTATTTGTTATAATATTTTGGAAATTCGAGGTTGATATCTCGATGTGTACTGATTGACAAAACTTGGTACTATTGACAAGAACATAGAACTAAAAACAAATATGTAAAATAATACTCCAAACACTCATCCATCAACGCGAGTGTAAAAATAATAACTACTGTTGGCAGGGAGGCCAAAGAGTTTGAACGATAGTTATGTGGTTTTATCTGAGTTTTCGAGTTCTTTGCTGCGAACATGCGCACTATTTTTCTTCGCAGCCGCATAGGAAATGTTTTATATTTAGAGGGCTGTGGATAAGGCATTGTTCAGAACAGACGCCAACGCCGTTCATCTTGATCGCATTTCGCAATTTTCCTGTCGTGTTTGATTTCTCTGGACTAAATAACATTTTATCTAGTTATTTGTGAATAAGATCAATCACAGTTAGTGCTCATAACATACGATGAACTTCTCTCTGTGTTTTGAAACTGGTAATCGGGAGTGATGTTCTGTGAGATGAGTAAGAATCATAATCTAGGTATTTTGTTTGGTCGTCTAGGCTGGTTGGTTTTCAACTGCCGACAATATGCCTATTCAGTCAACCTAGCTTCACTCATCTATTCCGCGAGTGGCTAGGACTCTGCCCCCTTTCCTCCCCTTTCCCGTGGCTGGTTCTGACCAGCATGGGACTTTCCTCCCCATATCCCCCAGTATAGAGTGGTGCATATGATCTAACGGTTGACGCGACCTTAATCCAAACAAACCAAACCACCTCTTTTCCTTCCCTTACCCGTGGCTGGTTCTGACCAGCATGGGATTTTCCTCCCCTGCCCCCGTCTGGGCCCGGAATAAAATTTGGCCCAGAGCATGGCTTTCCATTGTAAAGGCGATTCAAGAGAAAAAGTCCACCTCGCAAACATCAGCTAGTTATAGCGGATATAAAACTCCCCGAAACCAAAGGTGAGCTTAGGCAATCGTCGTCGGTGACACTAACACTTGCCCTTGACTACCTTACCGATGACGATGATAATGACAAAGACGATGACGACCACGACGTGAGAATCCCCCTTTTCCTCCCCCTAACCGTGGCTGGTTCTGCTAAGCATGGACCCTCCACCCCATAGCCTTTAGGCTAGAGTGACGCATTATGACCTTACGGTTGAAGCGCCCTAGGTTTCTCACGTCATCGTCTAGTTATCAGTGTGATCTTCCTTCTTCCCCTACCCGTGGCTGGTTCTGACCAGCATGGGCTCCTCCTTCCCACATCCCCTGGGCTAGAGTGACGCTGACCTAACGGTTGAAGCGCCCTGTTTCTCACGTCATCGTCTAGTTTATTCAGTGTGAATCTTTCCTTTCTTCCCCTACCCGTGGCTGGTTCTGACCAGCATGGGCTCCTCCTTCCCACATCCCCTGGGCTAGAGTGACGCTGACCTAACGTGAACGCCCTTGCTCTTCTCACGTCATGCTTTTATTCAGTGTAAGCTCTTTGTTTCCCCTACACTGTGGCTGGTTCTGACCACTGGGCTCCTCTTCCCACATCCCTGCTTAGATGACGCTGACAACCGTTGAAGCGCCCTAGTTTCTCACGTCATCGTCTAGTTTATTCAGTGTGAATCTTTCCTTTTTCCCCTACCCTGCTGGTTCTACCACATGGGGGCCTCCCCTTCCCCCACCCCTGGCTAGAGGACGCTGACCTAACGGGTTTAAACGCCCTGTTTCTCCGTCATGTCTTTTATTAGTTAAAATTTTCTTTCTTCCCCTACCCTGGTGGGTTTTGCCACATGGGCTCCTCCTTCCCACTCCCCTGGGCTGAGGCGCGACCCAACGGGTTAAGCGCCCTTTTCTCACGTCTCGCTAGTTTTTTTCAGTTGAATCTTTTTTCCTTTTTCCCCCCACCCGTGGCTGGGTTTTACCAGCGGGGGTCCTCCCTTCCCATCCCCTGGCTAGAGTGCCGCTGCTACGGTTTTAAGCGCCCCAGTTTTTTTCACGTCATGTCTAGTTTTAATTCGGTGATCTTTTCCTTTCTCCCCCACCCGTGGGTGTTCTGCCAGCATGGGGGTCCTCCTTCCCCCTCCCCCGAGGTGCGCTGAACCCAACGTTTAAGCCCCTGTTTTTTCACGTACGTCTGTTTTTTCAGTGTGAATCTTTCCTTCTTCCCTACCCGTGGGGGTTCTGACCAGTGGCTCCTCCTTCCCACATCCCCTGGGGTTCGCTGACCTAAAGGTTGAAGCCCCTGTTTTTTCACGCATCGTTGTTTATTAGTGGAACTTTTCCTTTTCCCCCCTACCCTGGGTGGTTCGACCCGCATGGGTCCCCCCTTCCCAACCCCCGGGCTAGAGTGGCCCGACCTAAAGGGTTTAAACGCCCTGTTTCCACGTCATCGTCCCGTTTATTTGTGAACTTTCCCTTTTTTCCCCCACCCGTGGGTGGGTTCCCACCACATGGGGTCCTCCTTCCCCAACCCCTGGGGTAGGTGCGTGCCAACGGTTGAAGGCCCCGTTTCTCACGTATCGTCTATTTTATTCGTGTGAAATTTTTTCCTTTCTTACCCCCCCGTGGCTGGGTTTTGACCAGCCCTGGGGTCCCCTTCCCCATCCCTGGGGGTGCGCGCCTACGGTTGAACCCCTTTTCTCACGTCATCGTTAGTTTATTCGTGTGAATCTTTCCTTCTTCCCCTACCCTGGCTGGGTTTGACCGCAGGGCTCCCCCTTCCCACTCCCCGGGGGTAGAGTGCGCGACCCAAAGGTTGAAACGCCCTGGGTTTCCACTCTCGCGTTTATTATGTAACTTCCTTTCTTCCCCTCCCGTGGGTGGTTTTTGACCAGCTGGGGCTCCTCCTTTCCCCCAATCCCCGGGGTGAGTGACGCTGACCTAACGGTTGAAGCGCCCTGGTTTCTCACGTCATAGTCTAAAAGTTATTCTGCATAAATCTTCCCTTTCTCCCTCTACCCGTAGCTGGTTCTGACCAGAATGGGCCCCTCCTCCCCATATCCCCTGGGCTAGAGCGGCGCATTATGACCTAACTGTTGACGCGCCCTTGATCCAAAATTCTTGTTATAAGAGAATATTTCATTTCTAGAGACTCTTAAATATGTTCATGACATAGTCTTTTGGATTTACATCTTTTGGACCCTTACTAATTGAACCTTGAATGAAGGCTTGTGCCTTGTTCTGACCAGCATTGGCCCGTCCTCCGCACAATCCCTAGGCTGGAGTGGGGCTCACAGTCATATTTTCGTGTTCATTAAAGACCTCCCGACGATGACGACAATGTCAACACGAACTATGACAATTATAGACAATGTCTCATTGGCTCTTTAACCTTGTGGTTAGAGCTCTGTTTCCAATGATGACGGTCCAGGGTTCAATTCCTGCTTTAGACAGCAACGACACCTTCTTCGTTATTTTTCATCATAATTAAATTTAGTTTCCTTTTATAAACTTATCAATCACAAACGCTCAAACAAACAATAATTAATCAAATTTTAACTTTACAATACACAGGCTTGGCGTGATATATAGATAGCGAGCTGGTGTCTGCCGTTTTAAAGCTTTGCTTTTACTACACCCCAGGCAATCTTAAGAGGCGATTTAATAGACGAGAAGTCCCATCTCGCAATTCATAAGTTATAGGACGTAGGGGGAGTATGTTAACTCCCCGCCACAAGAGCGAGCTCTGGCTCGCCTTGTGACAACATCCCCATGGATAACGGCTGGTTCTGTCAAACACGTTTGTATCTCTGTTACATCCCTCAGTCTAGAGTGGTGCATTATGAACAACGGTTGACGTGCCCTTATACGCAGATAACGTTTGAACGAAAATTTGTATAACCACAGCAAACCTCTTAATTTATTACCTTATTTGCAATAATTTTATACTCCGATAATATTCTTGCCAATATCAAAGTAAACTCATTTTTACTAAACAATGTCTTCCTGCCGATTCCCTGTTAATAAGCTTAAGGAACATAAGGCGTCGCACAGTAACCTATTCGGTTAGGCGCCTATATAATCCCTGTCTCGCTACATGCAACTTAGGGCTGTTAACTTTTATCGACTTAGGTCTGTTTGATTTCCTGTCTGATTTCCGTTTACTAATCAGGAACAATTGGTCAATATATTCATAGGTTTACTTTGGTTTTCACAGATGGCTTCATGATTGATTCAGGTTGAAGTGCTTTGGAGCATGGCTCAGCTAATCGTAAAGGCAGTTAAAGAGATACTGAATGTGCTATTTCTTTTTACATCATGGGACTGTCGCACTGGCATGAACTAATTGATGACGTGAGTACCACACATCCTTGGTTGTTCTGACCATCATGGGCCCCTCAACCCCATAACCAACCCCATAAACCCCATAACCCTAGGCTAGAGAGTGGCAGTTATGACAAACAAAATTTCATTTCCCGATATTTTGCAGCAGTCTCGAGATATAACTCAACTGATATTTCGCGTGGTTTTTAATATTGGTGTTGTCACTAGCACATAAACCGAGCCCTGATCACGTTGTAACCCCCCCTCCTCTTCCCCCCTAACCCTGCTGGTTTCTGACCTGCATTGGCCCTTCTCCCCTCATCGCCGAGGCTAGAGTGGTTCCTTTTGACCTAACTGTTGACGCGCCCTTAAAAATATGTTTGTATCATGTGTTTCTTGTTTGATACCAAATATAAAACCTTTATTAAAATAATCAATTTTTAAACACTCGGCTGAGACGCATCAATCTTCTTTGACCAGCTCAATTTGTATAATAAAGCTAAAAATGTTTGTTTTGGATACTTTGAAGAATTGTGTTTTAAAAATGCTTTCCGGATGTTTAAAATGAAGCGTTCAAATTCAATCTAACTGTTAATTTCACCACGAAGCTGCTGCCAAAGGACTTTCAGAAATTTGAGCCGACCAAACTTTGAGACAGTCTTTGAATTGACGATGTTTTTACAGTTTTTCCTTCAAAGCTCAAGAAAGAAATCTGTAAACGTAAAAGTAAAAGTTTATTTAAGGCAACACAGAATGATTTCAAGTGAGCGCTGAAGCCAGCTAGAAGCTCGGTCTTGTCATTGTTGTTTTAGCTAAGTTCGCTGGCTCGACCCTTTTTAGGGTCGACTTGTATTCTTATTGTTTATAACTTGAGGTTTAAATACCGATGTAGTCATCAACACATGGTTTTGCGCCTAAATCTCATTTCATTAACTTATACAATATCCAGACGGCGCGATTTGACCTAACCGGTTAAAGCGTTGCATAGTTCTCAACTCGTCGTCATCTTCTTTGTTTATATATCAATTTATCTTCCGAATAGCCTAGTCTATGTACGGAGATGTCAAGCAACATAAACAATTAAATCAACATAATTTGATTCCCCCGCGGGGGTCCGGTTAAAATTGCCAGAGCATGACTCTGCAAATCGTAAAAGGCGATTCAATAGAAAAATCCATCTCGGAAACATCAGCTAGTATGTAAGGGAGAATTTATACTTCCTGAAACGAGGCGAGCTCTGGGGGTGGCGGGGGGGGGGGGGGGGGGACGGGGGCGATCGTCCGTAGGTGACCAACCTCTTGACGAACCTTCCCGACGACGAGGACAGCAGTTGGCACCACGAACGATGACGAAGACATGGAAGACCGCGACGTGAGAACCCCTATTTCTTCCCCTTACCCGTCACTGTTTCAGGCCAGCATTGGGGTTTTCGCCCACACCCCCTAGTTAGCGGTAGAGCATTATGACGTAACGGTTGACGCAACCGCGTCTCCAATAATGAAAAATAGTCTGTGCGTGGTTACACAATTTCTTAGGTGTTCAATCTCAAGACTGGTCTGTGGCTGGGCCCAAGTAAGCATAGTTTTCCTAAATAAAAATGTATCACAATATTCGTATTTGGATCAACCCAATCAGTCACCGAACTTGTTTTAAGTTGGGATTTATGTAGTAGGCCTATCATGAATGGATTTGTTACTTCATGAACGATGACAATGATCTTTCACTCCCCTACCCGTGCTGGTTCTGATTCGCATAGGGATTTTCTACCCCATATCCCTAAGACTAGAGAGGTGCAATTATGATCTAACGGTTGACATGCCCTTGATAAAATACACTTAAAAGTAACTTCTTCTCTGTCTGGACTTAGGTGGGCTCTAACGGATAAGGCCATATCTGAACATAAAGTAGGCTATATGTCTCACGATTTATGTATGTCTGCGCTGGCCATCCTAGGTTTTGTTGTATTTGATAAACCCCGTCTGGGCCCGGGGTAGAATTGGCCCTAAACGTGCTCTGCTATCGGAAAGGCGATTCAAGATACAAAGTCCCCCTTTACGCACATAATCTTGTAAGGGTAGATGTTACTCCCCGAATCTAGAGCGAGCTCTGGCTTCGTCGTCTGGGACACCTCCCTTATCTTAAGACCTCCCCGCGACGATGACAATAACGAATGAACCGAACATATTTCAAAGTCAGACATGTCTTTAAATTAAATTAATTTATCCCGTTCTCAGAGTGTAATCATATGATAACCGTGATAACTTTAATATTTTATCGTTTAAAAAAGTAATTTACTAACTAAAGTTCATCCCCATCGACCACGTTTAAGTTTTTTACAATGAACAATTTTACGTTTTACTACAAGTAAATTTGCCATCATATTCTTTTTCTTTTATAAACTTATAAAACAAACTTTAAAAAACTGAGAAAACAATATTATCAAATACTATAAACCTCATATCATCAACATTTAATATCCCAGGCGGCGCAATATGGGCCTAACCGTTGAAGCCGCCCTATTTCTCACGTCGTCGTTTGCACTAAGTTTACTCCCACCCTTTTTAGTATTGTAAAGTTATGTTTCTCTTGGTTACTTTGAAGAGTTGTGGTTCAAAACAGTGGTTCCGCCCGATGTTTCAATAAAAATCGTGAAACAAGTTTAATCTAAGGATGGTAGTTCCAGCCGGCAAAGCTGTCTGCCATTGATTCGCGCAACTGAGATCCCCGGCGCTGCCAACGGACTTTCAGAAAGTTTGAGCCGACCAAACTTTAGCTCTCTTTTGAATTGACGGTGATTTTCCAACAGTTTTTCTTTCAAAGATCACGAAATTAAATCTGTAGTAACGTAAAAGTAAAAGTTAGTTGAAGGCTAACACAGAGCGCTTCTCAGGTGAGCGCTGAAGTCAGCTAGAACCTCGTCCTTGTCATTGGTGTTGAATCTAAGGTCGCTGTCCTCGACACCCTGTCTAGCGACTTGTAATCCTTATCTTAGTACAATCCATGGACGTGCACATCTTTCATATGAACTAACAAAATATCAATTAACAAGGCAAATCCATAAAAATAATTTTATCCCCGCTGGGCCCGGTTAAAATTGGCCCAGAGCTTGGCTCTTCTAATCGTAAAAGGCGATTCAAGAGAAAAATTCCACATCGCAAACATCAGCTTAGTAATGAGGGTGAAAGGTTCTTTACTCCCCGAAAATGCAGGCGAGCTCTAATGCAATCGTCGTCGGGACCTGCCCCCTTCCCTTGAACGACCCTCGACGACGATGACGACGAAATTTACAAGAATATAGTCAATCTAAAATAAGGTTCTGTAAAAATATCAGTAAAATCGAATAAAGCATAAGGTTTAATAAAGTCAAAGTATGTTTAAAAAAAATGAAAAATCGTTCAATTGCGATTTTCATGGAATCATCAATCATGAAACGCACCATGAACTCATATAATTAACTATTCAATATTGCATGCGCGCAATATGAACCTACCGGTAAAGCGCCTAGTTTTCTCAACGTCTCCGTACGTTCGTACATGAAGTCAAACCAATATCATGATCAAACATTAAAACTCTACTGTAAGTTGGTTACACGTAATGATCATGACTGATCCCCAAACATAAAGGGTTGAACACAATTTGCATACTTAATGACAGGATACTTGTATGCCTGCTAATTAACTCTAGCACACCAAATTAAATTGATTGTTGCAACTAATCACTATTGTTTGATCAGCAGCTTGATTCAGTTGATCGTGACGTTAGTACGGAGCTCTAAAATACATTCTACATTGCTGTTGTGAGAGAAACATTTTGTTTTCAGATAGCTTGAGCTCACTTCAAGCTATATAACTCATGTATTCAGTCATCATTTGTTACGAAGGACATCCAATTTCTATTTAGGAATCTAAACTCTAGGTGTATAGTAGATGTTATGCTGGTTACCCTGGACACGTGGGCATAGAGGGAAATGAACACGCTGATCGGGCTGCTAAGGAAGCTTCCCAGCGCCGCGACGTTGATTTCAATCAAGTTCATGTTCCGGATGTCAAGAGTGGATTCAAGCAACGATTATGACATCTCTGCCAATCATATGTGAAGAAATTAACAGCGACAAACTTCAAAAATTTATAATTTGAACTAATTTGTAACACCAAACCGTCGGGGCCCGGGGTAGAATTGGCCCAGAGCATGGCTATGCTAATCGTTAAAGGCGATTCAAGAGGTAAAGTCCACCTCGCAAACATCAGCTAGTATAAGAAGAGAGCATATTACTCCCCGACACTAGAGGCGAGCTCTGGCAATCGTCGTCGGGGACCTTGCCCCCTTCCCTTGACGACCCCTCGACGACGATGACGACAATGACGACCGAGACGTGAGAGCCCCCTTTGCCCCCCTTACCCGTGGAGTCCTAGGTTAGAGTGGTGCATTATGACTTAACGGTTGACGCGTCCTAAATCCAAATAAACAAAAAAACATTACTTAATCGTACAAGGCGAGGAAAAGTACAACTTACAAACATCAGCAAGTAAGAGGAAAGTATGTTCTTCCCGAAACTAGAGGCGAGTTTTGGCAGTCGTCGTTGTAGACACCTACCCCTCCCCTTGACGAGCTCCCCGACGACGATGGACATGACAACACAAACGATGACAAAGACGATAACGACTACGAAGTGAAAACTCCACTTTTTCGCCCGCTATCCGTGGCTGGCTCTGACCAGCAAGCCCCCGTCTATAGGCCCAGGGTAGAATTGGGCCCAGAGTATGGCTCTGCTAATCGTAAAAGGCGATTCAAGAGAAAAAGTCCACCTCGCAAACATCAGCTAGTAAGAGCGGAGTATATTATACTCCCCGAAACTAGAGGCGAGCTCTGGCAATCGTCTTCGGCGACACTTCCCCCATCCCTTTTGACGAGTTCCCCGACGACGATGACGATGTCAACGAACGATGACAAAGACGATGACGACCGCGACGTGAGAAACCCCCCTTCCACCCCTTACCCGTGGCTAGTTCTGACCAGATTGGCCCCACCTCCCCATATCTCTTAGGCTAGAGGGTGCATTATGAAAAAAAAAAAAAAAACCTTACGGTTGACACATGGTCCCTAATCTAATAAACAAAACAATAACTCATAAAAAATCTCCTACCTTAGATGCATCACCCTGACTAGGTGGTGCGTAGTTTCTGGGTCCAGAACATAATTAATGGCAAACTCTCATCAGATTTGAGGTTTTTGATAGTTTGATCTCATTATGGCTCTCCTTACTTTAAAAGGCGAGAAAGAGATCGAAGTCCAACTCGCACACATCGGCTGAGAAATTAGGAGTCTTACCTGAAACTGGCTTAGCTCCAGCTCATCCACCCCTCTCCCAATCCCCTGGACGAACATCCAGACGACGACGGCGAAATTACAACACGAACATGACAAGATACGACGACCACATCGTGAGACCCTAACCCCACTAACCTCCACCCCCCCCCCCTACCAGTGCTGTTTCTGACACAGCTGGTCCCTCCACCCCACATCCTCCTGGCTAAAATCGCGCATTATGACCTAACGGTTTGACGCGCCTTAATACATAGGATATTCGTATATATAATATATATGAAAAAATAACAATCCCGTCTGGAACCCGGAGTAGAAACAGGCCCCTGAACATTGCTCTACTTTTGTAAATGCAAATAAAAATCTAAAGTTTATTTCGTAAATTCACGATTGTCGCGCCCTTAATTAGTCAATAAATATAAATAACAAATTAACAATCAATCAAAATTGTATCCAATTATTATTTTAAAATTTTGTCCAAATATTTTCCCTTCTGGGCCCGGGGTAGAATTGGCCCAGAGCATTGCTTTGCTAATCGTACAAGTGGATTTTAGAGAAAAAGACCACCTCGCAAACATCAGCTAGTAAAAAGGGTAGTTTTCACTTCCCGAAACTAGAGGCGAGCTCTGGCGGTCGTCGTCGGGGGGGAACCACCCTTCCTTGACGACCCACCGACGACCACGGTAATGACAAAACGAACGATGACAAAGACGGTTAATGACGACCGCGACGTGGAGAAACCCCCTTCCTCCCTCGACCCGTGGTGATTTCGGCCAGTATCTTGCCCCTCCTCCCCACACGGTCTGTGGCTCGAGTGGCGCTATGACCTAAACGTTTTCGAGCCGTTAATACAAATACACTTCACACTACAATGAATAAAATAATGATTGAAGAAATTGCTATGCAACTCGCTGATCGGTCTGCTACGGAAGCTTCCCAGCGCCGCGACGTTGATTTCAATTTAGTTCCTGTTCCAGATGTCAAGAGTGGATTCAAGCAGCGATTGATTGACGTATTTTTGTCACAAGCATCTGGATTGGTGCAAGAAGACAGGAATTGCGTAGTGTGATGCCCACACTGACTCATTAAATTCGTCTTCCTACGTCTCGACTCTCACGTAGAGAATATAGGTGGAATTGTACAGAATTCGAATAGGCCACACACGTCTAACTCACGGATATCTCTTAACCAGAGAAAAGGTTATTCCCAGATGTGACACATGTGATGTACCTTAAACCGTACATCAGAAGAATGTACCAAAATATAATGCCTTGCGCACGCAATTTGATCTTATCTCATCATACAAAGAACAACTATCATATGATGATAACGGCGACAAAATGTTTAATTTCTCATTTAAAGTTCTCCAATTTAATTTTTTATACTTATAAGTACTTTTTTTTATATTACTGTCACCACCATCATTTTCTTTTCTTATATAAACTAAGAATACAATATACAATAATCAAACTCACCATAAACTAATTGTATTCACTTATAATATCACAGGCGGCGCAATATGACCTAACCGGTTGAAGCGCCCTAGTTTCTCACGTCGTCGATATTTCGAGGGTACACTTAAAGGAGGAATCTTTAGGGAAAGTTTTATGAATGTTGTGTGTGAAAAATAATGACTTTCTGTTCTTGGATTTTGGATTGTTTAAGATAAGTTTTAACTCTGAAATATCCAGGGAGGCGACTTTGCTGGGCTAGATTTGCGCATTATGACATAACGGTTGACGCGCCCTTAATTTAATTTAAGTTGACAAACACACCTGCATCAACTCATCAACTTTCATTATCACAGGCGGCGCAATTTGACCTAACCGGTTGAAGCGCCCTAGTTTCTCACGTCGTCGTCGGTGGACTCACTTTTCTAATTTCTGACAACAATACCATCACAACAGCGTCGTAGTCACCTACAATATAACCTCATACGAGGTTCTAATGTACGTTCGTACTTTTAGTACAACGTTTACATGTTGTCCATACATCAAGATGAATTGCCTTGTTCATATTTACAAATGTGATTCCTTTCCTCGATTATGATTTGGTTTTCAAATTTAGGTTTCGATTGGACATACATAATTTTGAAATATATCGACCAAAAATTTATATTTTGATTGGACTTTGAGGACCTCTTTCGAAAATTGAATTAAAACCTATCCAAGAGG
>JAMZAV010008403.1:0-24370 GCA_024449915.1 Sweltsa coloradensis
CCATGAGGGAGTAAGGATAGCGACGTCCGTTCCCGTTTTAGATAAAATTTGGGGGACGCGACCGTACCGTAGGCTCGGCTGCGACCGGCTAGAGTGAAGGCGCGAAGCTTACTGCATGCCCGACGCCGCGGCGAGAGGAGCGGGCTGTAGCGCGGGACCGCCTCCTCGTCCTCTACCCTACGAGGCGGGCGGAGCCACCCCCCCGACCACCAGAACACGTGCTACGCCAATGAACTCTGTGGTAAACAAGAGGCTTACCTCCGTGCCGGCCACACTACCCTCTACCCCCAACAAGAACACCCTGGTGCCGGCCACACCACCCTCTACCCCCAACAACAACACCCTTCATGGTGGAGGTGCCGGGCAATGTAGGTTCCACTCAACCATGTTCTATGCTCTGTATGGTATCATGGGTGGCGCAACTAGACTTACCCGAGACGTAGGAATCATGGAGTTAGTTAGTTTTTGGGGTTTTAGGGCACAAAACAGTAAGGTTATCAGTGCCCATCGAATTTTCTAATTGCTAAATAAATATGAATTTCAAAAGGTTTACTTTACGTCAGAAATTAATAACGTTTTATCGCTTGTCGAGGAGTTGTCTGATTAAATTTCTTTGAGGGAAGGTTTTAATTTAAAATCTTTTCTATCACTACTATAAAGTGGGCTCGTATCACACATGAGCACAGTAGTTGCTATTACTCATCTATAGCCACGTGAACAACACATGCAAAAACTAAACAAACTTTCATACATAACGGCATAAGCGGCGCATTTAGGTTCAAACAAACTGAATAATATGTCTCCTTGGGTAGGAAAGAAACACAGATGGATTCATGAGGTCTTCTCGAATTAAAACACAGTAAACCAGTGTTCCGAATGTGTGCTATGTTTTACGCGCGACTTGGGGTCTTCGGGGGCTTAAAATAACTTAACTTAACTGACTCGGCTAGAGATGTGAAATCAAACCCGGCTTGCTATGTGGTCTGTGCATGAGGCAAACAGCAAGCGAGAGCTTGACGTCAGCCCTAGCTTCAGGGACCTCACTCACTCATACACACTAGAACTGATAGAACAAATACTATAGGATCGCGAGAATCAGGGTTTGTATATGTTGCCAAAGTTAGTTAACTAAAGTGTGTCATGGTTACGGACATTTAATTGACAGCATGCAAATTAATTAACTTGTAATATTTATATGTTAGGATATCTTCAAATGGACAGTTGACGTCTCCTTCAGTTTTGAGTAGCTACGTAAATAGGTTGGGTATAGATGAGCAGGGAATGATAAAACGTAGGAAAAACTTGAATTTTGGGTTTCTGGTGGCGGGTATCACATGTCATGAATTAGCTACCTGTATAGTGTATAGGTAGTGCTTTAAATGTGTGCAACTATTTCATTTTAGTTTAGCTCATATTCGTTGAAATGAAATTTGAAGAGTGAACATGAACAATAGATGGCACAAGCAACTAAATGTTCTAAATAAAAAATAAAATATTATAAACAGTTCAAACGTAAATTGCATTTTGTTTGTACATATCTGTAATTATTACCAGTCAAATATTGGAAATTGTAAAAGTTATTTTTACGATTGTGCTGTGCTACTCCTGAATTACAATAGTAAAGGCGGTCGATTAAAATAATAAATATAACTATATTATACGTTGCCATATAATATAGTGTATGTGTCTTTTATAATAAAGCAATATTAAAATGTTTGCGAGGAATTGTCGATGTGGTTTTAGCAGCGACCATACACACAATATTATAACTATATGTTAGTATTGTGAGCTTGACACTATTGAGCTACGTTGTTACATAGGAGCACAAAGTTCTAGTTTGAGGTTTGGCGGAGGTGCCGGTCCAGTCAACCACCCTTTCACGCATACACTACTGAAACTGGCCTTGTATCAACACGCAAGCTTCATCTTGTGGATGAGAGAAACCAACTGAGCCCTTCGTTCCATTTGCAATAAAACCGAATTGAAAAAAAGGTGCACAAGTTTTTAATGTAGCATTTTGTAAAATCTACCATTACGAAATATACGTCGAAACGTGACATGAACAGTTACGTAAGTAAACACAAGGTCCAGACCTAATACGTAATAACTCATGACTGATAATGACGTGTAGTGTTGAGTGGATTCAACACGATGAGAAATCTTGGGATTCAGTGGAAAAGTCGTCTTCCATCGAATCGCATAAAATATAATATACGTTTAAAAATAATCTTAAGTGAATATTAATTGAACTTGGTAATGAATAATTCACATTGTAGTTGAAGTGTCAGTTTATTTATCCAGTTTGCCTGTCCAGTATAAATAAGCTGTCTTACGCGTTTCTTAATGCTAATGCAGTTTGTTATTAGCAGCGATGAGTGGTTGATAGATAAGGACGAAGGACATGGGTAGGGATATTCCTGAAGAACACAGTTGCATGGTCAACGGATTGCCACACAAACTGACGGGCGACGAGTTGCGTCATGCGTGAATACAAAATGGAACGTGTTTACTGAACCAAGTATAAGGCACAAGGCGAGAGCTTACTCGCAGTCAAACACAAATACCAATACTCTAATGGGGCGTGAGCGATTAAAGACAATTATTTCTAGCTTGTAGCTTCACATGAACAACCCACAAAAACATCATAACTTGACCTTAGAACAGCCCGGGACGATGCTAAAATGTGCTCACCAAGAACAATAATTAAACACGTTTTAAGTTTCGTTTTAACTGTATTGTTCAAGTATATTCTATTGTATTGTATTGCTGGGGCTTATTAGCTGGCAATGATTAAAAAAATCCACTTCGGTCATGTTATGACATACTTGTATGTTCTAGCAGACAAAATACTACAAAATAATTCAAGACTCTTGGATAAACACAAAAATGAAGACAAACAACAACGATCAATATCCGAAATACACACCGCATAATAAATACAAATTTGATGGCAAAGTTTGAGTCATGTAGGCCCTGTGGAGTCAATGCATGGTCACACCAGCAACATGTATGAGCAAGCTAATGACCCTGCATCTGTGCTACGCGCATGCAGAAACTGTTAAAAACAGCGTATGATTTGAAAGAGTTAGAGAACTAGACTTTTGGTGGAGGTGCCGGGTCTTATAGTCAACCTGCATTTACTCATTTCCATCCTCTCAAATCTCTTCAAACTACTAATTTACTATTATAAGTACGAACAGTATGGACACGGCACCTCCACCAAAAGTCTAATTCTCTTACTCTTCCGACGACAAAGCACTTCATTAATAGACTGTACAGGACCTATGACGCAAACTTTGCCGTCAAATCTCTCAAATCTCTTCAAACTACTAATTTACTATTTTAGTACGAACAGTATGGACACGGCACCTCCCCCAAAACCTATTCTCTTACTCTTCCGACGACAAAGCCTTCATTAATAGACTGTACAGCGACCTATGACGCAAACTTGGCAGTCAAATCGCTCGAATCTCTTCAAACAACTAATTTACTATTATAAGGGACGAACCCGTATGGGACAAAGGCAAACCCCCACCAAAAGCCTAATTCTCTTACTCTTTTCCGACGACAAAGCACTTCATTAATAGACTGTACAGGTCCTATGACGCAAACTTTGCCGTCAAATCTCTCAAATCTCTTCAAACAACTAATTTACTATTATAAGTACGAACAGTATGGACACGGCACACCCACCAAAAGTCTAAATTATTATTATTTTTAGACTGAAAAATCGACAAGAAAAGTTTTTCGCCGAGATGGTATTGTATGAATTGTTTATTTCCCCCTCTAAGTGTACATGAAATTTACATGACAAATGTCGATGTCGATAAAGAGCCTCAAAGTATAAATGATGATGTTGCTAAAGGTTTAGCTGTATTGTATTACCAAAAGGAATGAAGCTTGGACATCTCAATATACGTAAGTTGGATAAGTATATAGATCAGTTGAGAGTTATTCTTGACACGTTAATTTTGATATATTTGCTTGCCTGTGAAACATATCTAGATGAGTCTGTTCCAGACGGTTTTATTTCTATTGACAATTATAAAGCTAAGCTTTGATCGTAAAAGGGGGTGGGGGGAGGGTTTGTTATTTTATTGCTGAGAAGTTCATGTCAAGTGTAGTTACCAAAAGTTAAATTTCCATAGAGTTAGTTGCAGTCTTAAATTCTGGTTTCTAATGTAAAGCCAATTTTTTTAACAGCATTTAAAAAGCCCCTCACGTAAAGTTAGAAGAATTTTTCAGTTTGTTTTGAATTTTAGAAAAATAATTAAAAATTGGGAAGCTATGAATGTTTTTTTAGGTGATTTAAACATTGATTGATTAAGACAAAACCCATAAATAATTTAAAAATTCTCATAATCAAATGGTTGGGTACAATTGATAATTTTCTGGTTTACTAGGGTTAATAATAGGTCGCTATTTTAATTGATCTGTTTATGCAAATCAAATGGAAAATTATTCGTCAGGTATTTAAGTGTAGGGTTTAGTATCATAAATTTAAATTTATTGTGTTGAAAGATTAAAAAGAAAAATTTTTCTTAAATTTGAAAATACTAGAAATTATAAAAATGTTGATTGGAACAAGTGATAAAGATATTTTAAGGGGTCCCTTTGAAAAAATTTGGTAGGGCGGAATGCAGTGATAAATTAGTCGTAAAACCTTAAATGAGCTGCACCCCCCCTGAAATTAAGATTAAAGGTAAGCCAACCCATGGTTAACAGCAGAATTGGGAAATCCTCTAGGAGCCCACTTGCGCAAAGAATTCAGAATTTTTAGAAGGCATTAAACGGGGGAGAATAAAAGAAATTTAGAAAAAGGGAAAATAATCAATTCTTTTTTTTAGCTGAGCTTTTTAAGTCTTCTTTTGATAATGTTTTTCTTAAAAAATCTTTATGGCAGTTTTAATAAGTTTACGGGTAAAAAAGAAAAAAAAAAGAGTGTGCATAGCCTCTTGACAGAGAATGGGGTAACCTACACGTCTAAACCAGACTTTGCTGTTTTTTTAAAAAAAATTTTTGTTGTGAACGATGTAGATTTTTCAGTGTATTGGTAATTTTAAAGATTTAAATAGAGAAAAGCGAGAATCCCCGCATAAAAATGTAACTAATGAAAAAGCCCTTTCAGCAATTAAACCCCTTTTAAAATTTAAAGCTCCGCAAAAATTAAAGAGATTCCATGCATGTTTTTAAAGAAATGCGCATCAATAGTCGGATTTTAGCAAACAACCCCCCATTTCTTTTTGTGGGTGATTTCCCAACACAGCTAAAATTGGGCAAGGTACGCCTATTTATAAGGGTAAAGGTAAAAAGAGTGATAGAAATTCTTATGGGCCCTATATAAACTTTTCCAAATTTTATAGGAAAAATTTTTAAAAATATTTTACACAAGGTTTTACATAAATGGATGCATCTGAATTTTTTAAGTGCAAACCACCCTGGTTTCAGGAAAAGGGCCGGTCAACGCAAAGGCCCTTCTAGCATTTACGATTTATCTAAAAAGGGGATTGATAAAGAAAGGGTAATTTGGGGCTTCTTTGCGATCTTGAAAAGCTTTGATTCAGACCTTTTTTTACCTCTTTTAATAAAATTAAAAACCAGGTATAACGTAAGTCCTTATTTGTTGTCAATTTTGGGCTGTTTTTTTTTAAAAAGAAAAAATGTTTATAATCTTACAAAATATAGTTAAAAAGTATTCAATATATTTTGGGGGAGTACCCCAAGGGTAAATTTTAGGACCCCTATTATTTATTTTTTATGAATATATCTACTAAAAGGGGGAGGAATAAATATATCTTTATGCTGATGACTTGGTCTTTTATTTTGAAAGGGGTGGATGCGAAGAGATCGGGCGTCTTCAAGAATTCTAAAAAGGATGGGTATTTTGGGTTTAAAACTCAGGAACGTTAATTAAGCAAAAACAAATTTTTTGATTTTTTATAAGGCAATGATAGAAGCATGAAACTATTTATTTGACGTTGAATGTAAAGGGGAAGTTAATTTCTAGTGAGAATTTTAAATATCTTGGAGTTTTTTTGGATTGTATTTAAATTTTATGAAAAATTTTTGAAATTTTGTGAATAAATATCACGCAATTGGAATTATAAGTAGAATGAAGAGGTTTGAAAATGAGAGAAGATGAGGGTTTCTTGTGATTTTATTTCACTCTGTATTGATTTTGCTTAGTGGGGTTTTGGGGAGTAAACCTTCTACTAAGTTTTTGTACTCCAGAAAAGAATTTACCATCTGTTTGATTCATTTCCCTTGAGCAAAATTTGCACTGATTGTTTCACGATTGGGAAAGGGTGAAAATATGGCGGCTTGGGGGAAAAACATAAAAGTATTAAAGATATGTTTTTAGGGATTCCACCCAAAATTTTTTAAAAAATTTTTGATCTGATGAAATTCTACTTTAATAACTCATTGGGAAATTCTTAGATTAAATTCTGAAGCTTTGAAAATCATTTTTTTACAGAGGCGATCCTATTGGGAAATTTAATTTCTTATTATTAGAAGCCAGTTTACTGACTAGGAAATTTTACAATTTAAAAAATAAAAAAGAACAAAGATAATGAATCAAAGAGAAAGAATTGTTTTTTCTATTTTTTTGTGGTACTTTCTGTGATTTGTGATGTAATTTACTTTTATAAGTTCTCATTAATGATTTTGCTTTTCTCTTTTTTTGTTATTATTTCTTTTATTTTGATGTAATCAATGTATTTTCTATTTTATTTTTTGCCTAGATTGTCGGTTACCGCCCACTGATGGAGCTTGCAAACTTTATTGGTTCCTGATCATTGCTGTGATCAGTTTTTGCATAACAATTTTTAAAAAATTATAATCTGATATAATTATATATTGAGTCAAGATTTTTTTTTTGGGTAAAAATGAAATTTGAAAATAAAATGAAAATTTAACCAAAAATAAAGATTTGCGTTCGGGGGTTTTTTCCCCCCAAAATTTTTTGTTATCTCCCTGTTTTGTTTCCCGATTTTTGGCAACCTCTATTCGTTTTTAGTGGGATCGTCTAATAAATCAGCTTTTTTTTTTTCGTTTTTTCTTTTTTTAAGTTCTTTTCTTTTTCTTTTTTTTTATTTTTTTTCTTTTTTCCCCTTTTTGTTTTTCTCTTTTTTTTCTTTTCTTTCTTTTCTTTTTTTTTTTCTTTTTTTTTACCTTTTTTTTCTTCCCACCCTTTTTTATATTTAATTTATTAATTAAAAAAAATTTTATATTATTTTCATTTGTTCAAATTGTTGGTTTTAAAAAAGCATTGTTGTTGTAATGTCAAAATTTTAAAATGTACTTAAAAAGTAGTTTTTTTGTATTTTTACAACTAGTAATTAATTTTTTTTGTTGTCCTCCCTTGAAACATTTTTATAAATGAATAGGTAGACTTAATAAATAATAAATAAAAAATTGCTCTTCCCACGACAAAGCCTTCTTAAAAACTGTACAGGGCCATGACGCAACTTTCCCTAAATCTCTCAAAACTCTTCAAAAATACAAAAAATTTACTATTAAATACGAACAGTATGGGAAAGGCACCCCCACCAAAACCTAATTCTCTTACTCTTCCGACGACAAAGCACTTCTTAATTACTGACAGGACCCATGCGCAAACTTTGCCGTCAAATCTCTCAAAACTCTTCAAACAACTAAATTTTCTATTATAATACGAACAGTATGGAACCCCCACCTCCACCAAAAACCAATTTCTTACTCTTCCGACACAAACACTTCATTTAAAAGCGACGGACCTATACGCAAACTTTGCCGTCAAATCTCTCAAATCTCTTCAAAAATACAAAAAATTTTTCTATTAAAGTACGAAAAGCATGGACCCGGCACCTCCACCAAAAGTCTAATTCTCTTACTCTTCCGACGACAAAGCACTTCATTAATAGACTGTACAGGACCTATGACGCAAACTTTGCCGTCAAATTTGTATGTACTATGTGGTGAGTATTTCGAATTGATCGTTTGCTTTGTCTTTTTTTATGTTTTTGTAATATTGTTGAATGACTTTGTAGTTCCTCGTGTATTAGACTATTGAAAGGACCATTTAAGCAATCAATGTAAGAAGTATTAATCCGTGCGTGTTTGTTTTACGGACGTATCTTCCCTGCTTGTTTGCTTCACTCAGGTTATCACCATGCCAGTGTAGCAAGAGGGCGTTCAGTAAGACATAGTGTAGAAAAAGAAGACTAATAATTGGTAGAGGCGCCGGGTCAGTAATAAGAACTGTAAAGAAAGCGTTCCAAGTATTTTAGATTAGACAGTTTGTCAAAATTACTAAAGAAGGCTATACGTCGAAGAGTAAATTAGGTCAGAGCTTAATCAAAAGAAAACGTCCTTTAATTAGTACATTTTGACGATTGAAGAATAAAATTGAAGGTTGTGGGAAATAATAGATATCGTTTAGAACTGAGAGAGAGTTATTGATCCTATCCTTGAAAACGAAGGTATAAAAATTAGGGTTGCACAATGTCAATTGACCGGTCAATTGACTGGTCAACAGACCGGTCAAATGACTGGTCAAATACTTTTGGTCTATTGACCAGTCAATTGACTTAAAGATAACATGTGTATATTGCATTTAAGAGGGTTCACCACCCTTTTGATAGTTAGTAAATAGCGGTTTGCTCGGCCAAAAGGCATCCTACGTATAAACAATTGTGCAAACTTGTCAATAAAGCATACATGGACGTTCCAACAGTCATAGATTTTCAAAATTTTGACTTGATGAGCCAGAAAAAATTCACGAATATAGTCAATTTTGGACTTTTTAACAAATTGAAATTCGTGAAATCTAATTTATTTTTTATAAATTATTTCAAAAACAAATTTAAGGAATGTGTTACTATAGAAACCTTTATTTCCACTTTCTTGAGATATGTTTAAAATTTTAAACAACTGCGATGTCATTCACGCGAGCAAACAGAAAATTGCCTAAAAAAGGGTGGTGAACGCTCTTAAAACTTAAAATTGTTTGAATTTTTATATTTGAATTTGAATTGTTATGTAAACGATAACATTTCTTTCTTTCTTTTTCAATTAAAAATGTTTTAATTAGGTAATATTTTATTTTAATTATTATTTATTATGTAGTTATATTATGAATTATAATAGACAAATAGAATATAATAGCTTCTGGGTAAGCTGAAGCTGAATCGGAGAAAGGGACTGAGGGACAGCATCGCCCGATGATGATGACGATGATGATATGCTATTAATATGCATTTAACAAGTTTTTAAATAAAAAAAGCTTTTGTCACCACAACATTTAAAAAATAAATATACTAATTATTTAATAAAATAAAATTTATGATTTTTACATTTGACCGTCAATTGACCGTCAATTCAATTGACCAAATTTGAATTTGACCGGTCAAATCCCATCCCAAATAAAAATACATATATTTTTTATTTACTTATTTTATTTATTATTAATTAATTTATTTATTTATTTATTTATTTTTATTTATTTATTTAACGTCTATCCTATTCAGTTACACAAACTGATTTACAAAGGAGGACAACTAAATAAATCTAATTACATCAATGCAGATATAAACAATGAACTACAGTTAAGCAAATATTTGAAATGGAAATATTACAACAACAATGCAAACACAACAATTTTGGTAACAAATAAAAAGGATATTAAATGCAATTAATTCATTCATTCATCAAATATAAAAAAGTGGTGAAAAAAAAGAAAGAAAGAAAGGAAGGAAGAAAGAAACTGAGAGAAACTGTAAGAAAAAACGATTCAAATATTTTAGATTTAAAAAAAAGGATAAATATATTAATCCTGTCAAAATAAGAATTTTTTGGGGGAAAAAAATTGCGATGTCGCTGAATTTTGCAGAGACCTTCCTTAAATGATACTTATCAACATACTAAAACTCCCCTACAATCGGACGGGAGCTTGGGCCCCGCCATATGGAAAATGGCGGCCAAAAGTGTTTGTTATCGAATATCTCCAAATTCGTTTGAGATAGACAAAATGTCTCAATTGCAGAAATATTCCCCATTAATTCTTTACAAAACAGGTATCTTTTAAGTTTTGGTGGGGGCAACGTTACGTCAAAAAATCGTGGTTTATAGTTGCTTATTGGAGTACCAGTAATTTCCAAATTTTCACGCCGCCATCAAACAATGCCGGTAAATCCGTAAGAAATCGATTTATATACAAAAGGACTTTTGTACGGGGTTCATGAAAGCTTCCATTAGTATTTTAAAAAATCAGTTCTGCAAATCGGATTTTGCATTTACCCGGAATTTGGGTTTTCCCCATGTTGGCATTTCCTAAAAAATGCCATATTTTACGTCCATTATTAAGCACTAAATAGCATTGGAGGAAAAATTCTTTCTACGCACATTGAAATGACTTAAATAATGATCCGATTACAACCAAAGTTTAAATCCAATATGCTGCTAATTCCTAATATTCACAATATGAATACTGTTTTCGTGGCTGTTTTTACACTCTTTTTGTTACATAATTCACTTTGATGTTGTGGATATTAGAAATTAGCAGCCATATTGGATTTAAACTTTGATTGTAATCGGATCATTATTTGAGTCATTTCAATGTGCCTAGAAAGAATTTTTCCTCCAATGCTATGAAGTGCTTAATAATGGACAGTCAAAAAGGGCATTTTTGAGGAAATGCCAACAATGGAAAAACCCAAATTCCGGGTAAATGCAAAATTCGATTTCGCAGAACTGATTTTTTAAAATACTAATGGAAGCTTTCATGAACCCCGTACAAAAGTCCTTTTGTATTTAAATCGATTTCTTACGGATTTACCGGGCATTGTTTGATGCTGGGCGTGAAAATTTGGAAATAAGCTGGTACTCCAATGAGCAACATTTAAACCACGAATTGTGACGTAACCGTTGCCCCTACCAAAACTATAGAATACACCTGTTTTGTAGGGAATTAAATGGGGAATATTTTTACTATTGAGATATTTTGTCTATCTCAAACCAATTTGGAGATTCGATAACAAACACCTTTTGGCCGCCTTTTTCCAATATGGCGACTGAAGCTCCAGTCCGATTGTGGGGGAGTTTTAGTATTTTGTTGATTAGTATTATATAAGGAAGGTTTCTGCAAAAATTCTGCGACATCGCAATTTTTTCCTCCAACGTCAATATACGATCTTATTTGACAGGATTAATATAAATAAAAAATAAATGAACATAAAGTTTTTTTAACATTAAACACATTCCACTTATATATTTCTTGTGACTTTACTTTTTGGGTAACAGAAGTGTGATCAAACAATTCTCGATAGCAAACACGTAATCAAAAAGGGAAAAAACAAATGCAAATACGTGATGAGAGTGCTGTCTTCCCGTATTGTGTCCAGCTCGTCGTGTGAATAAAGACCATATGTCAGATGTGACGTGCTGACGATACTTGTCAATTGTCATAGCTGTTAATACGCCCGGCTGTCCGCGCCTCCAAGTGTTCACAGTTCACATTAAGTTAAATCTCTCATTTTTGAACGCGAAAAAGCAAAAAACAACAATCTCTTCCATGATTCTCTGAAAGTCACTTTGAAAATCCCATCGTAAGTTATTAAATTAATATGAAATCTGTTTTAATTCGAAATTGTGTTCTGGAAATATGTAAAAAGGGAAAATGTCAACCTTGCTAACTAATTTTGTTAAATTGCCTCGCGCCAATATGGTATTAGGATTAGCATTATTTTGCTCCTGCCGGTGCAGTGTCGGAGTGAACAGGTATGGTAAACAGGTTTAAGTATTTTTCTGAGGAACTTGTTTGTGCAAGTCCTGATTCACGAACAACACTATAAACCAAGCCACGCAACTATCAGTCACCATACGTCATTACAATAATGTAATTATTTAAACATTAAGAGCATTAGTTAGCTCAGAACACGGATAACAAGATTCACTTCTTGCACCCGTTACACGTAATACAAACCATGTGCATCACATCTGTCTGTGACTCCAGGTCCACTAGTCCCACAGGACCTCACTCCAGACCACTTTCACCCACAGAGTCCTCCAAGAATGAAGCTTGTATCAGGTATGAATGATCATATGGAGTTCGGGACGTTTGTTTTAGTTTAGTTAACAGGAGTTGAACGGGTCGAAGAACTAGTGGCCACGCAATTAGCTGCTTCCACGAGGGCTTAATTAGGTTACACTTGTTCAGCCAATCAGGTCTAGCTCTCTAGCATACGATACTTGCAGTAAATTATCCCCACTAATCAATGCCAGTTATAATCAAATGCAAAGATTTGTTGCCGTATTTAATTTATTGAAAACCGATCATATTATTGAAACGTATAATTTATTTCAAGGACGTCAATACATGGAATTATATTTAATTTATAAGATAACTAACGTAAGAGCTATTTTATTCAGATCTGATAGCAAAATGCAAACAAAAGCTGTAAGCAATAATGAACATAATCGGTAAAACTCCCTTGGCCAGGAATTTAATTGTGAGTGGAGTTGTGATTTGTGAACAAGGGTCTTTGACTAAAACACATACGCTAAGCAGATAATAGTTCCAAATCTTCCGCATGATCAAGCCCACACTGCCTGTCCAGGTTTAAACCAAGGACCAACACCGTAAGAATATAGAAAGCAAGAATATCTCTAGAATTAATGCATCGAATTCAACATTAACCTGCATTTAAAGTGTACTCAATAAATTAATTACCTATTGACAGAACAACATTCGCAAAATATCAAAAGTGATTTTTGTTCCAGTGCTTCAGGGCGCGTCAATCGTATTGCACGGGGAGGACACAGGCAGAGAGGAGGATCGTTGAGGGGTGCCAGAGCTCGCTTCTAGTTCCGGGGAGTAAGATGCTCCGCTACAGGGCCCATGCATACGGGGTGGCAAACTGCAGGACACTACAGAACACATGTGTTCGGAACACTTCCTTCATCTGGCAGATACGAGATCTGCCAGTACATAAACTACTCTGCAGCAAACATCAGAGAGAATAGCTACAGCGCTAACGTAAACACACGGGGCTTGGGAAGATTTCCTATATCAATGAATATTCATAGGAGAAAATAAAGTGTTACCGCCTTTGTCACTTTAAAATGATATAATTCACGTAATAAAAATGTGGCGAGCTTCGACGCTCCCCTAGTCATTGTATTGCGCTAATTGGGGAGGTTGATCTGCAAACATAGGCCTAGCCCTCAGGAAACATACTAACCAGTGTGCAGCCTTCTTGCCGGCATTGCCAGGATCATTAGGCCCACCCGACCCTCCCCCTAGTCATTGCCCTTACTAAAATTTTTGTAAACCAATCGATAACCAACTGATAACTTCCTGTAAACCATGATAACCAATCGATAACCATTTGATAACCACTAGTAACCAGCTGAAAGTCCTGAAATGCATTTAACAAAATGTAAACCATTATAACCAATTGATAACCATTTGATAACTTATTGCAAACCAATTGACAACCGTGGTTGTTATAACCTTCTAATAACAATTGACAACCAACTGTAAACCTCAAGTAACAACCAACTGAAAACCATGGTTATTAGTTGGTTTACTACTTTTCTGAGAATCGTATAATAACCAAAACATAACCAATTGACAACCTTGGTATTATGAACCTTCTCATAACCAATTGACAATTAACTGAAATCTAAAGTAATACCAATGATGGTTTATATTTGGTTATTAAAAACCTTTAAATAGCCATATGACAACCACGCCACTGCAACACCCTGCTTCAAATGGACTTGATTATAGATTTCTAGGAAAACGCTTAAGTCCCGCCGCGTTGATGGATGAACTTTTTTGTAAGTTTTTAGTTTGCGTAGGACCACTTTTTCTTTGCAAGTGCTTTTTGAATGCATTGTAGTTGATTGTTGTCAAGTTTCTGTTGTTACTTGTTAATAATTGTTATTATAAACCTAAAAAAAACTCATATTAAAACCTTTATTTCTATGGATTTTGGCTAACTTTTTCAACTTTTTATTTCAAAAGGTACTACATCACCATAACCTTATTGTGAACGTTGTAGCCCTACCCGTTTGGTCAGAATCGGCCCAAATGTCACGAAAAAAATCGTTAAGTACGATATTCATGAGAAATATTTCTTCAATTGTACCCAAAAACGTGGCAAGTCTAAGTTTAGAGAAAACGAAGGTCCCCTCCAATTTTCATCAAGACCGCAAATGCCGTTTGCCGGAATCGTGCGAACAAATAGACAGAAAAAAAACAAAAAACACCCGAGCTAAATTTTTTAGGGAGTCAGTGAAATTGAAGTCTTCGCTTCGCTCATCCAATTATCTGTACTACGCCTTGTTAGAAAAGTCATTATTATCTAATTGTAAAACTGCCATACATCACCATGTTTTCTTCATCCTTTGATCGAATCTTAATGTTCTCATCTAAGTTTATATGAGCCCAGTTTCTGATAAGAATTTTATGTTTTAGATCTAGCCTTTTAGTGTTATTTTGATTGCAGAACGCGCAACAGTGTGAATGAGCCTCATCAGGTTCGCTTTCTACAATCAATTTATAGGTAGAACGTAGAATGGACATGTCTAATTTTGTATTTTGATGATAATAAACTAGGACAACGCTTTAGTCCCGCCGCGTTGATGGATGAGCTTTTTAGTAAGTTTTTTGTTTGCGTAGGACCACTTTTCCTTTGCAAGTGCTTTTTGAATGCAATGTAGGTGACTGTTGTAAAGTTTCTATTGTTACTTGTTAATTGTTATTATAAACCTCAAAAAACTCATATTAAAACCTTTATTTCTATGGATTCTGGCTACCTTTTTCACTTTTTTCTTTCAAAAGGTACTACATCACCATAACCTCAATGTACATGTGAAATCTGAACGTTGTAGCCTCACCCGTTTGGTCAGAATCGGACCAAATGTCACGAAAATATTGCACTAAAAATCGTAAAAGTACGATATTCATGAGAAATATTTCTTCGATTGCACCCAAAAACGTGGCACGTCTAAGTTCAGGGATTTCGAAGGTCCCCTTCAATTTTCATCTAGATCGCATATGCCGTTTGCCCGGAATCGTGCGAACAAACAGACAGACAGACAGAAAAAAAAAAAAAAAAACACCCGAGATATTTTTTGGGGGGTCAGTGAAATTGAAATCTTCGCTTCGCTCGCTACGTTCATCCAATAAATAATAATAATAATTATAATAAAATAATAATAACAACTTAAATGGCAACTATGGTTTTAATTGATTTACAACTATATGTATTTGATTTAAATCAAATGATAAGTTAAATCTAAATCATTAATATAGGTACATCCAAAAGCATAAAATTTCCCAGAAGTGCCCTTTTTTTCTTAATTCGGAGCGAACTGTGTACTATGTACATTATACATAGTTATTGTATACATAAACCGTTTATTATATTGATGACTGTATTATATATATATGTAGAAAATGATCAGTCAGGCGCAAAGATATGAACACATGATGTGAGGGATAATCGGAAGAATTATAATTTCGAAGATTCCAGATATTGTTAAATCATTATGTTGGGAACGAAATTAAAAATAAAATTACAATATTGAGTAGTAAAGACGTTGCATTCTGCAATACACGATACAAGCGCGCGGCCCAACCTTATAAGCAAGCCTGCGCGCTCTTCCTGGCACAGGTTCCGTGGCCAGTTGGAGAGAGCGTCGAGCTATGGAGGAAGAGATCCCGGGATCGAGTCCGACAGTCACCAATAAAATTTAATTGTCTAATTCTTCTTCCATCCAGTGCGTATTTGTTCCTTGGTATGTACATATATGAATTGAAGTCCTAACGTCATTGAAAGTATTTATTGTTTAGAATATTTGATTCCGTAATATGATTTGATTTTGGTTATTTGAGCGACTACTAGATCGCGCTGATGTTCCTTACCTCTGATAACCATGGTTATGTATTGGTTGTTATTTGGTTTACAATTCGTTTATAAATGGTTATCGTTTGGTTTTAGTTGGTTATCACATGTCTTCCAAATCAACAAAAGAAGAGGTTTACAAATGGTTATCTATGATAACCATTGATAACTTTTGAAACAAATGTTATCAGTTTGTTTACAAATGGTTATTGGAAAGGTTATGTCTTCTGGGTTGCTATTTGGTTATTAGTTGGTTATCGATCGGTTTACAAAATTTTAGTAAGGGTGTATTGCGCTATGTACGAGGTTGATCTGCAAACATAGGCCTAGCCCTCAGGAAACATACTAACAGTGTGCAGCCTTCTTGCCGGCATTGCCAGGATCATTAGGCCCACAACTAGCATGTTTTGTAATGTGTGGTCTATCAGGTACACTTTCAAAATTGTCGAAGCATTTGAATAATAACAATACAAATAAGTAGGTCTGAGCCGACGCGTACTTGCTTGCATGAAGTGGAGGCGGACACATGCAACAACTGAGTGATCAAGCATCATAGCACTTTCGAGAAATGAAACACCCCACAATAAACTTGTGACGATTTGTGCCTTCGCCTGGGGTGAAAGGTCACCTGTAAAGGTCAATCCTGTGGGTGGCCATTAAACCAGAGGACTAGGCTAGTAGCACCGAACTAAAACTAGACATGCACGTAAGCATCAACATTCAGTTTATTTATTTATTATTTTAAGACTGTAACAAACAATAAATTATTGAGAGAGTATCTCGTAGTTATAACACATTTCTCGAACATTAGGTTCCTACTCATCATATTTCATAATTATGCTAACAAACTTGGCCTATATATAACTAATATTATATATTTTAGTATTTCTAAGGGTTAAATTGACGATTGCCAGGATGAAAACATTTATAACTCCTATAATTATATATTATGCTTAGCTGGAAATGTACGTTTAGCGATTATTATCGCAATCACTCGTATCACGTAGGTATCCAATGATCACACGATGACGATGACGATGACGATGACGATGACGACGACGACGACGACGAACGACGACGATGACGACGACGATAACGATTATGATGTGTCCCGAAGTTGGCCCGAACTCCCTAAAATGTTCGGGGATTCCACTGAGCCACAAGCCGGCCCATATGGCAACATCTCTGCACTAACGAATACGTGCCTCGATCTTCAAGGCCATGGCAAACGTCGAATCCTCAATATGAAAATCATTATTAGATTACTAACTCCGTCATTATTGTCCTTGTCAACTATTTTAAATGAAACAACCCCCCGGGGCTCGTAACGTTGTCTCGGAGAGTTCGATCGACTCCTGTAACCAGCCACTCATGGAACGCAGAGTACTCGACTGCGCTGCATGTATTTCACGTGGCCATCAGCAAGCTTGTGCTGAAACCTTTGGCTACGCCTCAACGGACACAATCAAACAAATAGCTAATTGAGTGATGCATCGAACGAGGAGAACTGATATGAAGGGCTTTGAAATCGAAACCGGATTTCTATGCTAGTGCAATGACTCATATGAAGTAGTAGACTGTCAGCCAAGTTTGTTCGCCGAGCTCTTGAGTCTGCGAGGTTAGAGGGTGGTCGGGAGACGGGTGGAAGTGTATACGTACGAGCTACACCAGATCACGCGACTATGTTGTGAACATGTAATCATCCATCAAACTAAAATCACACAAATCGGGTTCAATTTAATATTTGTAAAATATGGGCACGGTTTGACAGTCACTAAAAGTCCCAAAGATTTGTTTGGGTTAATTTAGTTTGGGGTCAGGGTTTGAACACAAATATAATTAAAAATGGCATCAATGTTATAGACTTAACGTAAGAAGTACAGATGACGAATTTACCAACGATCTTCAGAGCCCTGAACCTTGAAAACTATTTTTAAATTACACCGTTAGAAAATTTGCATCTAAATAAAATTTATACGCAATGTATAAACGCATTTTTCCTTCCTGCGCCTCGTGCATTCTTCGCGTTGCTGTAATGTAGTCGTATAAACGTACGAGCGTCGCTTGAATCTTGATACCATGAATGGTTGTTAGTTTAATGGTGGGAACTTGACCAATCCATCCATCGAAGAGCGGAGACGCGATTGGTTTTGAATGGCTGATGTGTTCACATTGCCTCTACTGTATTCCGTGTCCCGACGACCAACGTGCGAGTGATATTAATTGTGCCTTCTACATGTTAGGCTTGGTTTTTCCCATCAGGTTTCACCATGTTTTATAGTGCAATGAAGTGTTACTATTGAATACCTGACTTGACTCTAATAAGACCACAAAGCGCATGTGTCTCCTGCATGGCCAGCTCGCATATCCTGGTGTCATCGGCCATCCATCACCCCCACTACGTACCATGTGTAGCACACACCACTTTTATCTACTTCGAGATTTGTGTCTAGAAAATAACTTGGGTTTCAAGTAGCGTTGATGACAAAAACGCGTATTTTCCTTTTTAGCACTTTTTATGAAAAATAGGTTCTTCATACCTCTCTTGCATACCTCCCATTTGTCATACCTTTCGGTCATGCCTCACATTTGTCATACCTCTCCGTCACACCTCTCTTGCACACCTCCCATTTGTCATACCTCTCGGTCATGCCTCACATTTGTCATACCTCTCCGTCACACCTCCCATTTGTCACACCTCTCTTGCACACCTCCCATTTGTCATACCTCTCTGTCATACCTCAACTTGGTCAAATCGCAAAAACCATCGCGAAGAATGGCTATATCTTATAGACTACATATGATATTTTGCTAAAGATATTACGATTAATTTCATAATTACTATTAGACTAACAAGAATTAAAATGGCGGGCAACGAACCCAACTGGTGGCTTCGAAGGACATAGATATTAATTGAGTGAATATATTAGAACTGTTATTAATATTGAATGATTGGTATCACTTGTACACTAGCACAACTGGGGTTCGAACCAAGGGAGCTAATATAATGTTGTGATTGTAGACATCATGGATGAAATCCAACAGAAGACTGCCACGTTGCATGACTCATCTCCCATGAGTTGGGGGCGTGGAGCCGGAGGTTCTAGGTTCCAGCCTATCAAACAATAACTAGGTTCATAAAGCGGGCTTATAATATCATATTTCTACTAGACAAAGTAGGCCTAAGCTTATATATTGGAATCGCCAATAGCAAGGGAGTCATGGTGTCTATATTTGGTCAAGAAAAACGAGAGTTCCTGGTCGCAATTAGATTGGAACTAAACTAACTTTCCCTTCAAACTATGTATAGGATGTAAAACAGAATAGTACTAGCACTACCTCGACATGCTGAGGCATGCATGTGCTCAGTGCGACGACAAGCCTCTTTACAAGATATCAAACAAATTCACATTTTATACCTTTCAATGTATGTTTATGAAAACACATACAAACTAAGCTAAAAACATTCGTTAAAGGAGCTATTATGTACCTCAAAAAATTATTTTTTACCACATGATCTATAGAACAATACTACACTTAAATGACAGTTTAAAAAATTATATCTTGTAACTGTGATTTGACACGAATTTTTCAATTCTTTTGATCCAGAAATTTGCGAAAATTGGTGTTTTGGGAAATTTCTTTAATCTGTTTCCTTTTGGTCCACATAGATACTAGAGCATGGTACCAGTCTAAAATGCCCATTTTTTACATCGTGTCTTGAAACTGTGCCCAAATATATCCTCAAACACGCAAAAATATGCATTCCAAAAACACCCCATCTGGTAATCAGCCGATTATGACTGAACTACTTGCCCAAATTACAAAACAAAATATAGAGAATTTACAGAAAAGGCTGTAGAGTACGTCAATAATGAGGTCCGTGAACTTAGCCCCCCCACATGACGCACTAAATCTCAAATTTTCAATGTAATTAGTGTAAGGCAACCCGATTTAGTGTATCCAAACCGCAGAATTAGTGCGCCTCTCCTTTCGCTTAAAATTGCATTTTAAGGGTGGGGGGGCCAAATTAACGCTGCCCCCCCCCCCCCAACTGTTCGCACTAAATCTCAAATTTTCAATATAATTTACGTGCGGCAACCCGATTTAGTGCGTCCATACCACAGAATTAGTGCGTCTTAACTTTCGGTTAAAATTGCATTTTAAGGTGGGGGGGCCAAGTTAACGCTGCCCCCCCACCTTTAAATGCAATTTTAACCGAAAGTTAAGACGCACTAATTCTGTGGTATGGACGCACTAAATCGGGTTGCCACACACTAATTATATTGAAAATTTGAGATTTAGTGCGAACAGTTGGGGGGGCAGCGTTAACTTGGCCCCTCCACCCTAAAGATGCAATTTTAAGCGAAAGGTGAGGCGCACTAATTCTGCGGTTTGGATACACTAAATCGGGTTGTCTTACACTAATTATATTGAAAATTTGAGAACTATTGCGACAAGTGGGGGGGCAGCGTAAACTTGGCCCCCCCACCTTTAAATGCAATTTTAACCGAAAGTTAAGGGCACTAATTCTGTGGTTGGACGCACCTAAATCGGGTTGCCGCACACTAATTATATTGAAAATTGGAGAATTTTAGTGCGAACAGTTGGGGGGCAGGCGTTAACTTGGCCCCCCCACCCTTTCGATGCAATTTTAAGCGAAAAGAAAGGCGCACTAATTCTGCGGTTTGGATACACTAAATCTGGGTTGCCTTACACTAATTATATTGAAATTTGAGATTTAGTGCGTCATGTGGGGGGGCTAAGTTCACGGACCCAATAAAGGCCATATATTTTTTTGGATCAAAATCCTCCAAGGTCACGGGGCATAAAAGATCGTCCCCATGTTATTTCTTATGGGAGATTTTTGCCGATGGGACCTAGCTCGAAAAATGTCATGTTTGACAATTTTTTTGGGAGGCCATGGGGGCCCCAATAATTTTTCTGTGAATCGCTATATTCATCACTAGTTAGCCTGAATGAAATATATTTTTTGAGTTAGCGGTTAAATACCCCTTTAAAAGAATAAATAAAATAAAATACATGTTGTACAATTAATGCACGCTAGAAATCACGTCAAAGAAACTGACAATAACAACGCGCCCATGATAATGAGCCAAACCTATCCTATATATTCCTACAAGCAAGAGTATAGTGCGAGTGATACACATTTCGATAACAAATTAGTCAACATATCAGTGTGGGAACTGGCCTTAATTCAAACAGAAAAATTCGATGGGAATGATCGCGCGTTTGGCCACAGGCAATCCTGACTGAGAGATGGACATTCCATCCGTACTTTGTATACTATAGTTAGTTGTCCAGGGCATATTCACTGCGCATGCTATAACTATACAGTTCGATGCAATTCACGTCAACTGTTGCTAATGTGCGTATGACTAGGAATACTATGGGTAAACAATGATTGGAAGGCAGCATCCGAGTTTGATCCTGGACAGAAACAGCGGCTTAGGGTTGTTGCCGAGATGAATGGGGCCCCTAACCCCCATCCAATGGGTTCATCGGCTATTCCATGTACAGCTCTATATTTACGGCTTTGAGCTGAATCGTTCTCAGTAGAAAATGTTCGTCGCGATAGATTCGTTCTCGGGCCCCGAAGACATAAGTCGAGTTGGTGATTAGCTCGCCCGAAGCTCGGTCGGTACTCGTGCACCTAGCGGCGATTACGCAGGGGAAACAAAACTGCTCAAAACGATAGATACCCGTACTTCGCTTGATACTCGTAAGGATATGGTTCAATCTAAAACTTAATGTTTGTCAGTGCTCCACAGAAAAATTACAACTAATTTTGGTACTAGGTACTTAACAGTATAACTTATTTTTAGTGTGTGAGGAGGGGGTGGGGGTGGGGGGGCGTTGTTTTGATTGATTGATTTGATATTGCTTAACGTCTCATATTAATGCACTAAGGTTATTCGAGACGATGAGTGGTGATAGATGAGGATGAAGGATGAATATTAGGGTGGAGGCGAAACCCGGTACCGGCACGTAGCCTACTCCTTTCGAAAAGTACCAAGAGATCCAACGGCTTTACGTCACATCCGCAAGGACGGTGTAACCTTGACAGTCATATAGGTTCCTCAACTAACACCGGACTGCCGAGCAGACGTCGAAGAGAACGAAGCCGTTACACTAGCTATCGAACCCTCGCGGTATACGTGTGTCTCAGGGCAGAGCGGTCACCCATCTTCCCCGACCACGCCCGCAGGTTGCTTAACTTCGGTGTTCGAGTGGGAACCAGCTAAACGACCTCGGCTAGTTGAGTGAGTCTTACAAACCAACAGTACATTCTTATGACCACTGATGCAAATTAGGAAATTTCTAAGTGTATTTTAAATTGACACATACTGCCAAAAACTTAGGAACAATAGAATACTGAAGTTTGAAAGTTTGAAATAAAATTTGGACGCGTCTGGTACATAAATTACTATAATACTGAAAAACTTTTGAAATAATAGAAAATCAACTTTTAGGTTACATAAAAACTGAACTGAATACCTAACACAAGTTCGTGTAAAGAGTAGCCTATTAGAAACGTAGATGTCAAACCACTGCTAAAACCCTTCTCCACGTGTTTCAAAGGCAAACTAAAATTATTGATCCATAATCTTATCCTATGTATAACCCATTATGTAGTGTGCAACACCTAAATTAACAGTGAATTAAAGTGAGTGCCAGATTGACAACAGCTAAAGATTCCCGCTTGACATGTAGCATTCAATAGATCGGCAAACCATTTTCCCAATCGAAGTGATCTACAAGTGAATTCTCTCTACCGAGGGTGAGGGGTCGGGGTCGTTGACAAAGTATCGCCTAGAGGTTTATAGCTCTTCATTCGCGAGAGAGGTTTCGGAAAGCGCTGACCCACCCAGACATCATCAGGTGAAGAATGGAATATAAAAACATTAACCGGGGCTTCTTCTGACTTTCTATCCCCCACCCCCGAGAATCCCTACTAACAAGGGTAAGTCTGTGGCCTGGTCATTTCATCTTACGCGGTGGGCTGCACAATTTGCCAGGGCCAATTTCCTCGTGTAAGCTTTACATTTCATCAACTCGGGGAGACTTGCATAGGGGTGTATAGATAGCAGGATTACGACTAGATTACAAGTTAAAGTAACCTGTCCCATGTTTTCCTTGCACTATTTATAAAACCACATTTTTAACGGCTCGTGAACGTCCATTAAAACCTATCTATAGGCTCATGGGCATGGGCATGGGCAGACCCCCAACCAAATTTTCTCCTCGCCATCTAAAAAATCCCTTAACGTCAAGTGGGGCTTTTATGGAAATTCGTATTTTTAAATTTTATTTTACTAAATTTTTAAAAACACATGCATTTTTCACAAACGTCAAAAAATAGCGAGAGTAATGGTTAAATTTATATAGGAATATCCCGTTAGGTATGTGTTATTTTTATTTAAGCACCGAGTTGAACGGATGTCAGTCAAAAACACAGTTGGATGAACAAATCTGCCGACAGAAGCTCACACTGGGAATAAGGAATTTTTCAAATGGCGCATAAAACAACTTAGAAATAATCACAATAAAATTAAAAAAAATAGTGAGATTGCTAGTTCAAATTAAATTGCGGGTTATTACAAAAAATTCAAAAAAATATACAACAATAGTAAATATTATAATTGGATGAGCGAAGCGAAGACTTCAATTTCACTGACCCCCCCCCCCAAAAAAAAAAAAAAGCTCATGTGTTTGTTGTTGTATTTTTTTTTTCGGTTCGTTCACTCTCTACCGGGCAAACGGCATATGCGATCTTGATGAAAATTGGAGGGGTCCTTCTAAATCTGTGAACTTAGACCTGCCACGTTCTTGGGTACAATCGAAGAAATATTTCTTATAAATATCGTACTTTTACGATTTTTTAAAAATTTTTAGTGCGATATTTTCGTGACATTAGGGCCGATTCTGACCAAACGGGTGAGGCTACAACATTCATATTTTACATAGACATTAAGGTAATGGTGATGTAGTACCTTTTGAAAGAAAAAGTTAAGTTGGCCAGAATCCATAGAAATATAGGTTTTAATATGAGTTTTTTTTTGGTATATAATAACAATTAACAAGTCACAATAGAAACTTGACAACAATCACCTACAATGCGTTCAAAAAGCACTTGCAAAAGTAAAGAGATCCCACGCAAACTAAAAACTTACAAAAAAGCTCATCCATCAACGCGACTAAAAAACGCGTTTGCGAAGCGGCCTATTTGTATATATACAATACAATAATCCTTTTGGCAAATTCCCAGGATGTTTTAAATCATATGGGGGGGCCAATAATTTCACTTAATACCAACAAAGATAGTTAAATTAACATAAACATTATTCTTACTTTGCACTACTTTTTTCCAATTAACTTGAAAACACTAGTATTTAGTGGAACTATAGCTCGCACTATGCAGTCGAGTCCTGAAGCTATTCAAGGGTTGAACCAAA
>JAMZAV010008404.1:0-28412 GCA_024449915.1 Sweltsa coloradensis
TCGTGAACTACGAAATATAGGGGGTTCAGTCTATGGGCGGAAATAGCTTGTGTCAAGCACTTTAATCGCCTCGGCGTAAGTTACAGACGCCGTGTCGCAAAGCTTGCGTACACTTTTATACACTATGTCACCAGTATTGGCAAATAGAATGGCTCGCTTACGTTTTGCTTCCGTGATGCTGTTAGCTTCGAAGTAAAATTCGAGCTTCTCCTTGAAAATAGACCAATCCTCTAGGTCCTCCGTGAGTACATGGGACAGGTGCCAACACATTCCCACAAAAAACAGTTGGGGGCACAGCTGCTGGCTCAACCGTATCGTCCGAAGAAGACATTTCAAAAATGACTTCTAGGCCTAGGCCCTAGCTAGGCCGCCGAAAATAGGTTTGGCTAAAAAGCAGATTCAGAAGCTCTAGCCTTACCAATATTACGTGGAACTCGTAAACATCGTCGCCAGAATTGTCTGAGGTGTACGGAGTGGTTATTAATAATGAATAGCCTACATAATACTTGATACACTAACACTTGGTTTATTTACTATGCACACTATACAACAAGACAACCGTTGAGCACGAGACAAGGAATGAGAAGAACTCTCTAGAACTAGAACATGGCGTCGTCTGAGATACACCCACCAAACAGCAGGCCTGACAACCATGACAATGTTAAAGCGCCAACTAGTAGCAGGGGATAATGGCAGCCAACCTAAACTGGTGGCGGCAAATACAAACATACACCACAAAATCCATTTCTAAGGGAGTATCCTGAGACTGTCTGGATCATGTTCTGAACTTTACAGCTGGTTACCTCTACGATGCTATTAACTTCTTTATTTGAAGAGCTAGAGCCCGTCGTCGCTCTGATTATACCCTGTAGTTCCTCTCTGCTGCATATTATAATCCTATTCCCGAACTGTTCCTGTCTCTTCGAAAAATGTTACATCTATTTTTCCCTATTTCGCTATCTAGGATGTCATTATCAAGCCATGTTTCTGTACATACTACAATATCAACATTATAGATTTCAGCGATGGTCCAGAAGGGGATAATTTTACCAAATAGACTTCTGCAATTAACTACCGCTAGTCTCGGATTATCCTTGATAATCATCATCTTGTTGTTATTAAGGTTATTATTTTATTATTATTATTACTATTATTATTATTATTATTATATTATATTATTATTATTAATAATATTATTATTATTATTTTTATTATTATTTTTATTATTATTATTATTATTTTCATTATTATCTCTTCTACTACTATTATCACCCAATGAGGAATCAATTATACTTATCGTATCCCTATGTTTATTACGTTCATTATTTTTGAGTTGGTACTCTAATTTCTGGTTTATCAATGGTCCCCCTCACCCTTTCCTTACCTTATATCATAGACGTTCATCTTGCCAATCCTGCATTAGTCCAATTAGTCAATGACTAGTAATTAACCTAATTTCCGGCTACCCTTAAAGCTTGGATGAAGTCCCCCTTTGCTCAAATCTTCGAGTGTGATCCATTGGTTAGTTTCTACATAAATAACCCCTTCAGCTATACACGCCGCTTCTGTGTTCATTGCATTTATTACCCATTGCTTTAATATATCCTGTCTTGATACTATTCCCATGACAGTTATCTCCGCATAATCCTCTGCACCCTCTTTAGTAGCTTGTATTAAGTTAATAGTATAACGCAGGGAATTTCTGTACTTGAATCGAACGCCAAGTAGAATCGTTATCCCTCTAGTATTCCAATAGTAGGCCTTTTATTAAAATTAAAGTTTACTCCAGTCTTCTGAACCCTTTTACTTCATCTGTTAATTCGAAGACCAATTGTTGATAAATGCTAGGGTTTTGCTTGCTCTCGCACATCTAAGTTCTAACAACACGACAAATACCTACTTCTACTTTTAGTTGTACCATCTTGTACAAAGCAAGCGATTAATTTGTTGCCTTGCGCGTTTAAATCCGCATCTTTACCAGCCATTTCCCGTAGCATGCGACACCTTCCCAGTTGACACAATTCTACCACTAGGGCTGCGTCACAGTCTACTTCGGAGGCGTATAGACTCGAATTTTATGAACTTAGGGAATCTATTCCACATGCACAGATTTAAAAACGGTTTGATGGGAATTTCCTGAATTGAAAATCATGTTTTGGATTTTCCATTTTTTTTTCTTTCTAGACTTCCATCATTATCCATTGCCGTTTCCTACTTGGGTTGGGTTTTGCAACCAAATTTTTCCACTTCTTTTTATCCTCCCACAATTCCCAGCTCCCAGCTCTCTCCTCTAGAATGTAAGCTAGGTCTCTTCCTTGGTCTCCCCCATCTTCTTCTTCCTTCAATCCTTTTTCTCATACATTCTCCTGGGCATCCTCTCTTCCGTCATTCGTTTCATATGCCATGTCTCACAATGATTTTTTAGGCTTATTCTTTGCAACTTGGTGTGGAATGTGGATATCAATAGAAAGGTACTGTTTGAGATTAGAAGGCATAATATTGTTATGCATTGTGAGGGCTGTGACCTCACATCATGTTTTTGTTATTAGATGTGTTTTTAGTAGTCACTAGCAACGAATGGAGTTGAAATGGATGTGAAAATGAGTGTGCTATGTTTTTAAACTAAAGTAATTCAAATAAAGAAGAAATATACAGTCCACATTTAAATAAGCCTACCAGTTTTATTCATTGGTCCAACCGCGCCGGATTTATCACGAGTTTGCTTTGCTTCGACAGTGTCAGCAACCAGCAAAAAACAGGTCAGACAAACTATTTATTACTTTAGCCTTTCAACATGGACACAAAACAAATCAAGCTTTGGGTCAAGCAGAGAGGTATTTATAAAGCTACCATTTCACGAATTCAGACGTTTGTCAGTAGTCTCGACATATCGCAGGATGTCAATAAGATACAAATTAGACTTGAACAGTTACTGGAAACCTGGACAATGTTTGATGAGGTCCAAACCAATCTAGAGTTGCACGATGAAAACATAGACCACGAAGGAGAGAGGATCACCGTTGAAACTCTGGTTCATGACCTTAGAGCAACTATGTCAGGCTTGTTTGAACCTAGACAACATTTAGTTGACCTAGACGCCTCAAATGATGCTGTTGGCGCATCTCGCAGGCCTAGTAAGACTAAGTTAAACCTACCGTCTATAAAGTTGCCTAGTTTTGACGGCTCTTATACAAAGTGGCTGACGTTTAGTGACAGCTTCAGAGCTATGGTTCACGACAACAACGATGTGGCCATTATAGAAAAGTACTACTATCTGATATCTGTTCTAACAGGACAAGCATTAGAATTGATTCAAAATTTACCTCTGACTGAGAAAAACTACACTGTGGCTTGGAAATTATTGGAAAATCGGTATCAAAATAAAAGGCTGATTGCATCTCAACATCTTAAGGAGTTGATCGATATTAAATCAGTACAAAAAGAATCTGCTACTGAATTGTTACAATTTATCAACACAACACAGTGTCTAGTAATCTAAATGCTCTTAAGGCCCTTAGAATTGAAACACCTTTGGAAGAAGTCATATTGTTACATCTATTCACCAGACGTTTAGATAGTAATACACGCAAAGAATGGGAACTCACTCTCAATGATCAAGCATTCCCATCACTTGATAGTTTCATCGCTTTTCTTGAACACAGGAGACAAGCTCTAGAAAACGTTCAACCCTTCAGTAACAGTTATTCTACAGATCGTAAGTTCATTACTGCTGAAGTCAAGGGAAGATTCAATCCAAGCGATAGAAAGTCTAATGCATACATTTCTAGGCCTACAGACACAACTGTACCTAAATGTCAGTGTTGCAATGAATCACATTCGTTGTACAAATGTGATGATTTCAGGAACTTAAGCCTAGATCAGAAACAATATTGTGTACAAAATAACAGGTTATGCTTCAACTGTCTTCGCACTGGGGCACAGTTGTTCAAGTCATGCCACTCAAAGGGTTGCCGAAAGTGTGGCAAAAAACATCATACTCTGTTACACAATTCTAATCTTGAAAACGTGGGTTCTTCTGACATGGTTCAGAGAATATCTAATCCTGCACCATTATGTGACAACACAGATAATGGTCACGAGGGAAGTTCAAACCAGTTTCAGAACGCATGCTGTGCATTCAAGGATATCCAATCACATGTTCTACTATCAACAGCAATAGTCCTCATAAAAGATTGTAATGGCAAGCTTCAAGAGTGTAGAGCTCTTTTAGACAGTGGAAGTCAATCTAACTTTTGTACTGAAGATTTAGTACAGCGATTAGGATTGAAGAAACATAAGAACCACATTTCAATTCGAGGTATCAATAACTTAGCCTCAGAATCAAAGCATATGGTTGAATGCCAACTGCAATCTAAAGTAGGCAACTTCAATGCTAACTTGTCATGTTTGGTTCTGCAACGCATAACCGGCCAGATGCCAGATATGTTGATTGAACATGAACAGTGGAATATACCTGACATCGATTTAGCTGACCCAACATTCTTCCAGACAGGAAGGATTGATCTGTTGATAGGGGCAGAACTCTTTTTCCAGCTTCTAAGGCCTGGACGAAAGTCAAGATTAGAGAATAATTATCCTATTCTACAGGATACAGAGTTAGGTTGGATACTGGCAGGACGTTTCCAACAAGTATGTGGCGATGCCTCTACTGCATCTGTTACCGCACACTTCTTGCAAACAGATGACAGTCTAGATCGGCAACTGCAATGTTTCTGGGAACTTGAGGAAGTCCACTCAAAGCCAAGAACCGACGAAGAACAAAAATGTGAGCGACATTTCCAAGAAACTGTGACAAGGAATAGTAAAGGTAGATTTGTAGTAAGGCTTCCATTCCAGGCAGATCATGAGACTCTTGGTAACTCATTCGATCAGGCAAGCTACAGATTTAAACATTTGGAAGGTCGGCTGCACAAACAACCAGAACTACGATTGGAATACAACAAGTTTCTTGAAGAATACGAAAAGCTAGGCCATATGGTACAAGTGCAGACAGTTTCAGGTGTACATTCTGACAATGTATACTATCTGCCTCATCATGCTGTGTTTAAGGCTTCCAGCACCACAACCACGACACGAGTTGTTTTTGACGCTTCAGCCAAAACTACGAACGGTAAATCCTTAAATGATATCCTGATGGTGGGTCCTACTATTCAACAAGACTTGTGGTCAATCGTGGTACGGTTTAGAACACATCAAATTGCATTTACAGCTGACATTGCTAAAATGTATCGTCAAGTCAACGTAGATCCACGGGACACTCGATATAAAAGAATTCTCTGGAGAACATCGCCTGAAGAATCTGTCAAATGTTACGAGCTTACAACAGTCACCTACGGCACAGCTTCAGCTCCCTTCTTGGCAACACGATGCTTACAACAACTTGCCGAAGAAGAAGCTAGCAGCTATCCTCGCGCTACAGAAGTGCTAGGACGAGACTTTTACGTTGATGACTTGCTCAGTGGCTGTGACAATATCCAGGAAGCTCTTCAAATTCAAGATGACCTGACCATGCTATTAAATAGTGGAGGATTCCCACTCAGAAAATGGTGTTCAAACTGTCCAGAGTTACTTGAAGCAATACCTACAGAGTAACCCAGTTACCTCTTCAATTTGATCGCACAGACAGCGTTAAAACACTTGGTTTATTGTGGAATCCGAAGTCAGATAAGTTTCTCGTACAAACAAAAGCTCTTCATATTCGCACTGTAACTGTTCGAACGATTTTGCCACAAAACTAATGGCATTCAATCCAGATCGAAGCTTGCGGATGGTCAAAATTTCAACTCGATCCGAACCTCCGTTCGACCGCTATCATGAGCCAAAAAAGCTGTGCGACTTTCCGTTGCCATGGTAACGGTACTTTGTAATAATGTAATTTCCATCTACACTACTTATCGGATCAAAATAAAATTAACATATTCGTGACCGGACGGACATTCTAAATTATTTGGCCATCTCAGATTTTGTCGCCGTTTAGTTTGAAAAAAAACTTTCGATTAACTTTAATGTAACTTTTTAACTTTTTGAACGATTTTGCCACAACACTAATGGCATTCAATCGAGAACGAAACTTGCGGATGGTCAAAATTTCAACTCGATCCGAGCCTCTGTTCGAACGTTATGGCGAGACATACAAAAAAAAACAAAAAACAGTGACTATTTTTTTCGGCAGAGTCAAATGGAAACGCTCGCTTCGCTCGCTTAACAATCTTTATGCAAGAGAATATTATATCAAATTAATATTTTGGCAATATTGACATTTCTGAAAATATTTTATGTAAAATAATTTCTTTTAAACATGTTATATTTTGTCTGTGTAAGTGAGGCACTGATGTACACACTGTTTAATTGGATGAGCGTAGCGAGCGAAGCGAAGATTCCATTTCACTACACTGGAGAAAAAAATCCGGAATGTTTTTTTTTTTTTTTCTTTCTGTATTTTTGTGTGTTTGTTAAAACGATTCCGGCTAAACCGATACTCCGATTGCGATGAAATTTCATGGAGGCCTTCGAAATCTCTGAACTTAAAACTGCCACGTTTTTGAGCGCAATCGGGAAATTTTTTCTCATAAAAAACGCAATTTTACGATTTTTTTTCGATTTTTAAAAACTTTCTTCGACTTATAACACCTACATGCTTTATCCGATTGTGATGATTTTTTCACAGAACCTTAATTTCATGAATTAAGATATTCGTGCGAAATTTGAGCGTAATCGAAAAATTATTTCTCATGAAAATCGAAATTTTACGGGTTTTTTCTTTTTTAAAACAATTCTTTGACTTATTACACCTACATGCTTTATCCTATTGTAATTATTTTTTCACAGAACCTTAATTTCATGAATTTATATATTCGTGTTAAATTTGAGCGCAATCGAATATTTATTTCTTATGAAAATTGCAATTTTACGATTTTTTTCTTTTTTAAAAATTACGATTTATTAAAAAAATTAAGTTATTTTTTTTTTATTTAATTTAATTTAAAAAAAATCGCCGACTAAGTAATGATTTTTTCACAGAACAACAGAAAATCCGCGTAACACATGGCAGCTCAATGCACCAATAATTTCGCTCATCCAACAACGCGGCGGGACTTACGCGTTTTCCTAGTCATTACCAATGCATGTGTAATGAAATAATGATGCACACCCAAAGTATGACAACTATAATTAGCTCCAGAACTTCTGTAATATTTAGGTCTAGCTGTACCGGGTATCTCTTTTTTTTAGTAGACCTACTACAATGGACTTTTACAACTGGGCAATTATTTAATTTGGCATGACTTGATTAGTACATTTTTTATTCATAATTCTTGACTTGCTCTGTCTTTCCATGTCAGGGATAATATGGCCTACTGTAGGCTATAAAAAAAGTGTAGACCTACATAAATTGTAATGTAACTATTGTACTTGGAATTGAGCTGATATAATATCTTGTTTAACACTCGTCATATCTCAGTCACCAAAAATGCATATCACTGAACTTTGCCTTGAGATGAACCAAGATTATTGACTGAACTTGGAGCATTGGAAATCTACAAGACTCAGCAAAGAAAGAAGATGCAATCCCCTCCAACTAAGACCTAGAAGAAGATAACATAGGCCTAAACATAGTGGAGTAAAGATTACTAACTATAGTGCAAAATGTGATACCAGCATAAAAATTTGCAATAATGTAGATTTTGTAATGAGAAATTTGAAAATAACTGGCTCCACGATGGGGTCTTATTATTTAACTATTAATTAATTGATTAATATTAATTGGTAAATTATGTGACACGAGTTTCAAAGTGGCAATAAATTAGTCATGTTTGGTATTAATTAAGAGCATTTTTCACCTTTATAAAGAAAAAAAATACATTGAAAAAATATATTGAAATATACATAAGTTATAGTTAAATATGTTGATTTTGCTGATTTTTTACTTTTCGAACCAAAAGATCAACGTTAAAGTAAAATTTCTCCTAACAAATGATATCACAGTGTTCACAAAAGAGCTGGTAACTATAATTAATATATCATTTTTCAATTTTCAATAATAGTAATTACAATATATTTAACACAAATAACAATATGGCGTAAATATGTCTAACTATGGTATAAAATATGATACCAACTTAAAAATTTAGCAATCTTAAAGCTTTTGTAATGAGAAATTCGAAAATAACTGGCTCCAAGCTGAGTGTTTAGTATTTAACTATTAATTGATTAATTAACATTAATTAGTTAATTTAGTCCTAAATTTTCAAAGTGAAGACAAATTTGTAGTGTTTGGTATCAATTGAAAGCATTTTTTACCAACATTAGGAAAAAAAAATACATTGAAAAAATATATTGCATTTTTTTTTAGTTTTTTAAATTGTTTTTGAACCAAAAGATTAACTTTAAAGTAAAATTTCTTCTAACCAATGATATCACAGAGTTCACAAAAGAACTGGTTACTATAATTATTGTATCATTTTTCAATTTTAAATAATAGTCATTACAATATATTTTACACAAATTAACAAATTTTCTTAAATTGAAAAGTTACAGAAACATGTTGTGTGACGTAGCAAAATGCATCATTTGACTTGTTTATATCAACCTTAAAGATTTTGTAATAAGAATTTCGAAAATCACTGGCTCCAGGCTGAGTTTTGAGTATTTAACTATGAATTGATAAATCAAATTAATTACTTAATTGTGTCCAAAAATATTAAAGTGAAGGTAAATTTGTCATGTTTGGTATCAAATGAAAGCAATTGCCACCAACATTAAGAAAAAAAATACAATAAAAAATATATATTGAATTAAATACATGTTATAGTTAAATATGTTGATTTTGTGATTTTTTAGTTTTTGAACCAAAAGATCAACTTTAAAGTAAAATTTCTTCTAACCAATGATATCACAGTGTTCACAAAAGAACTGGTTACTCTTATTTTTGTATCATTTTTCAATTTTCAATAATAGTAATTACAATATATTTTACACAAATTAACAAATTTTTTTAAATTAAAAAGTTACAGAAACATGTTGTGTGACGTAGCAAAATGCATCATTGGACTTGTTTATATCAATCTTAAAGATTTTGTAATAAGAATTTCGAAAACCACTGGCTCCAGGTTGAGTTTTGAGTATTAAGTGAATACGAATACTTCAATTTCGCTTCACCCAAAGAAAAATAGCTCTGGTGCTTGTTGGTTGTTGGTGCTTGTTGGTGACAAATACTTTCATTTGATACCAAAAATTACAAATTTATCTTCACTTTAATATTTTTGGACACAATTAAGTAATAAATTTTATTAATCAATTCATAGTTAAAAACTCAAAACTCAGTCTGGAGCCAGTGGTTTTCGAAATTCTTATTACAAAATCTTTAAGATTGATATAAACAAGTTAAATGATGCATTTTGCTACGTCACACAACAATAACGTGTTTCTGTAACTTTTCAATTAAGAAAATTTGTTAATTTGTGTAAAATCTATTGTAAATACTATTATTGAAAATTGATGTCTTATTAATTAAAGTTACCAGCTCTTTTGTTAGCACTGTGTTATCATTGGCTAGAAGAAATTTTACTTTAAAGTTGATCTTTTGGTTCAAAAACTAAAAATCACAAAATCAACCTATTTAACTATAACATAAATATATATTCCAATATATTTTTTTTTGTATTTTTTTCTTAATGTTGGTGACAATTGATTTCATTTGATACCAAACATGACACATTTACCTTCACTTTAATATTTTTGGACACAATTAAGTAATTAATTTGATTAATCAATTCATAGTTAAATACTCAAAACTCAGCCTGGAGCCAGTGATTTTCGAAATTCTTATTACAAAATCTTTAAGGTTGATATAAACAAGTCAAATGATGCATTTTGCTACGTCACACAACATGTTTCTGTAACTTTTCAATTTAACAAAATTTGTTAATTTGTGTAAAATATATTGTAATTACTATTATTGAAAATTGAAAAATGATAAAATAATTATAGTAACCAATTCTTTTGTGAACACTGTGATATCATTGGTTAAAAGAAATTTTACTTTAAAGTTGATCTTTTGGTTCAAAAACTAAAAAATCACAAAATCAACATATTTAACTATAACATGTGTATATTTCAATATATTTTTTCAATGTATTTTTTTTCTTAATGATGGTAAAAATGCTTTCAATTGATACCAAACACTACAAATTTGTCTTCACTTTGAAATTTAAGGACTAAATTAACTAATTAATGTTAATTAATCAATTAATAGTTAAATACTAGACACTCAGCTTAGAGCCAGTTATTTTCGAATTTCTCATTACAAAAGCTTTAAGATTGCTAAATTTTTAAGTTGGTATCATATTTTATACCATAGTTAGACATATTTACGCCATATTGTTATTTGTGTTAAATATATTGTAATTACTATTATTGAAAATTGAAAAATGATATATTAATTATAGTTACCAGCTCTTTTTTTGAACACTGTGATATCATTGGTTAGGAGAAATTTTACTTTAACGTTGATCTTTTGGTTCGAAAGTAAAAAATCAGCAAAATCAACATATTTAACTATAACTTATGTATATTTCAATATATTTTTCAATGTATTTTTTTTTCTTTTTAAAAAGGTGAAAAATGCTCCTAATTAATACCAAACATGACTAACTTATTGCCACTATGAAACTCGTGTCACATAATTAACCAATTAATATTAATCAATTAATTAATAGTTAATTAATAAGACCTCATCGTGGAGCCAGTTATTTTCAAATTTTTCATTACAAAATCTACATTTTTGCAAATTTTTATGCTGGTATCACATTTTGCACTATAGTTGTGTTTTAGAAGACACCTTGATCCCACTAATAAATGCTGTAAAGCTACAACAATGTAAATTAACATAGCATCATTTGTTTTTAATTATTGAAAGGAATAAATTTTCTTTGACATCTATGATCCTTGTTCTATTCTAGCATGGGCCGAGGCCGGTCTCTTCCCAGTTGCCGATTTAAAGAATCTCCGTAAAATTGATAGTGACCTTGAAGGTCACCCAACACCCAGACTGAACTTCATCGATGTGGGCACAGGATCTCTAGGCCAAGGTCTTTCCGTGGCTTGTGGAATGGCTTATGTTGGCAAGAACTATGATAAGGCTTCTTATCGGTAAGAACTATTTTTTATGAAGCATGTGGCTTGATCTAAAGTGCAATGTCTGTGAAATATCTGTCTAACATGCCTTTGGTTACATTGGAAGTGGAAAATATACAGTTTTTGCTTAACCTAGATAGGTATGGTATTACAATTACCGGTAGTCAATTACACATTCTCTAGCAAAAAGAAAGTAGGCTTACAAATAATGTGTTTTTTTACTTTTTATTTAAATCAGTGGGATGCTAACAAGTAGGATATTACATATTTTATTAGCTGCTTCCTTTAAGAGTCGGTGGAACGGACGAGCGTGGTCGAATTTTGCGGCGACTTCCTCAACTAACTTGACCGCTCACGGTAGTCTGTCAATAGAGTTGCGAGTTCTCCCCGCTCCCCCGCCACAGCCAGACGGGCGGACAACAAGCATACGCAGCAGAGTTACTCACTCTCGTCTTTGCTCGCTGTGTTCCCGACGAATTGAAATCGACGGCTATGACGTGGCGCGGCAGAGTGAAAGATGTCGGTGCCAAAGACTCAGTTTTATTTTAATTGGTAAAGGCGTAAAAATATAGCTTGCACTTGGACAAACAACAAAACATTTTCATCTTTCTGTTTCTTATTTTTATTTATTGTTTTTTTGTATTCTCGACGCATGTAGGCGAGGCCTAACTATATATATTTTGATTTGTACAATGCTTTCACAACACCTACATGTCTTATAAGTATTTAAAGGCCGCAATCGTATTTTGGAATGTAGATTTGATAAAAATATATACTACCAATGAAAACAAACAAATACTACGAATATAAAATAATTTATACTACTCAACCATGTAGGCCCTACCGTCATTACAAACATTGAGACAGAGGCATATCCAGTAGGGTCTAGCACCGCCCCCCCCCCCCCCTCTTAATATGATTTTTTTATGGGGAACAAACTGAAAACTAGTTATCATCAAAGCTAATAAAGCAAGCAATTTTCTTGAAGAGAATCTGTGCAATGTGCGTAGCATATTTCTAGGAATGATGAAATTCAACTTTTTATGACCTGGGTTACGGGTACCCGTATAATACCCGTTACCCTCGGGTTGTTCAGGTAGTAACAAAAATGTTCAAGTGGGGTGTCTAATGAATAATGGTAAATAACGGTCTTGTGGTCTTGTCTAAATCTCGTAATAGCCTAGATGTATTAGTATGTTGTTCAATAAATAATGACGTTCCACTCAATAGGTATTTTCAATAACGTCATTGTGTTGTAAAAGCGAGAAACAGACGGTGCTATTTAGTATTTATAGAATGTAGAGCGAGCGCGAGCCATAAAGATATAACACTCACATAGGCAGTATCTGATTTTTGTCTCTGGTCAAGGTCACGATGAGCCAACAGTACGGCAGTGGTTGGGGGGTGGGGAGAGGGCATGCAATGCACTGGCTCTGGTTGACAGGCAGATAAGACTAGCTTGTTACCTAGCGAGTGGTGACTGTTGCACAGCTAGAAGAGAACAGGATTCTCACATGCAGGACATGGCAACAAATTATACTTCAAGGTCAAGGGCTTATTCCAATATATATTTCAGATCAGCCAACAATTAAATTGCTATTATCACAAATAATATATTGCTAACGTCTTTACAACGAAACAATGAAACACAATGAAACATATTTCAGATCAATATAAAACACTTGGCTGTCGGGTGTCGCCGCGTCCATGATAGATGAAAACTGACGTTTCGGACCGTTTACACGGTCCATCTTCAGAGTTTAAAAAACACTTGAAGGGTACTTACACAGAACGAACCTACTCGGTCCAGCTCGTCTGTGCAAGTCACCCCCACCAAGTTGTGCAACCAGTTTTGTCAGTCTGAACGCGCGGGAAGATGGGTATAGGCTCAGTAAAACGTGGAAACCAACTATAGAGCGGCTAAAGCGAGAAGATAACAGCGTGACGTCAGTGGCTGGGCGCGAAGCGAGTGCGCATGCGCGTTCAGACTGACAAAACTGGTTGCACAACTTGGTGGGGGTGACTTGCACAGACGAGCTGGACCGAGTAGGTTCGTTCTGTATAAGTAACCTTCAAGTGTTTTTTAAACTCTGAAGATGGACCGTGTAACCGGTCCGAAACGTCAGTTTTCATCTATCATGGACCGGCGACACCCACAGCCAAGTTTTTTATATTGACTCCGGCCGCGAAGCCTACGAACGCAGTTTTTATTTCAGATCAGCCAACATAAAGATTGCTATCATCACATAATGTATTACACCAAACAATGCACACAATGAATATATTTCAGATCAGCCCACAATCAAATTGCTATCATCACAAATAATGTATTGCTAACGTCATTACAACGAAACAATGGAACACAATGAAATATATTTCAGATCGTCATTGGCCCGCCGAGCCGGCAGGATCTACTTACTTTCGACGGAACTGCTATACTATTAGTCTCTAATTTACTCAATGGTTGGACCACTAATCAAAACTTGTCTTGTGGTCCCGCGGTAGCTCAATCAATTGGGTTTAGGCTGGGGCTACACATTGCGATTTTGCCGCGCGGCCGGGGAGGATGCCAGTCTCAGTTCAACTGTCCAAGAGTGGCATGCACTATGGATTGGATAACCGTTTAAAATTTAAAATGTTTGCCCATTCGGAAAGATTATTGGGTCCACCCTTTCTTCTTGAATCGTGAGAAAGTGATCGTTTTTTCAGAATTCTATGGTAACATAAAAAAATATGAAGATAAGTTTTTGGTTTACTCCCAAATGGCAAAACAAGGGGGCAGGGCGGGGCAATGCCCCCCCAAGTTTGGCCCAAAGAGAGGGTTGGGGGGGGGGGGGGGGGGGGGGGGGCAAAACATACGTGATTTATTTATTTCAATAATTTTTAAAAAAGTTTAAATTAAAAATAATAGATAAGTTTCCTGTTACCAATTGGTCTTTTAGAGTGCCTAGAACTCGTAAATAATTATCGAAAAAAATTCCGATGCGCCCCGGACCCACATTGGCTGGGGGCTAGCCCCCAGACCCCCATTGATTTTATATCATGTGGAGAGGCGCGAACTTTACATTAGCACAGGGCACCAAATTCTCTAGAACCGGCGTCCCCCCCCCCTTCCCTCCACCTTTCGCAACGTTCCTATGCGCCTGGTTACTACCGAACGTCTACATCGAAATCATTTGGACATATTGCATCAATTTATCAACCAACATCGAAAAACGCACGCAAAGATTGATCTCACGGAGCAAAGAGCAAAACTGCTGACACGCAAATGCACTGTGTAGTCGCTTTCATTCAACTAAAATATGTGTTGACTTTGCTCTGCGTTTGCCTAACCATCCGTGCTTACCGTGACATGCTTTTGACAGTTCTCGCTTGCTGCGTGTTTACCGCGTGAGACAAACACGCATGTGTAGCCCTTAGAGCTTGGTACGTGGCGCCGGAGATTCTGAGTTCGAACCCCTATCGGCACAAACTGTTACGACAATTGATATCATTTAATTACTCTCCAAGCGGGCGTGTGCTTAAAAACCATGTAATGACTGCTGTTATTATTTACTAGGAAAACGCTCATTGGGACGCGTTGTTGGCGAGCCCCCGGTACGTGCAACATGACCCGAGTACGACATTCCCATAAGGCCCACCAACAGTGTAGGCCTAACTGGGGATTTGACATTGTACACTATATACTATTCCAACATCTTGCATTGTACTAATTCACGTCATGCCTTCTAAAGTGTATCTTTAAACCCCCTCCTTCATTTTTTAACATCATTTTTTGAATTATGATTAAAATAAGTCTTTTAAAGGGCTCGACTGATTTAGCTGAAAATTTGGAAAATAGGAGAGAATGTTGTAAATTATTGACCCCGCAAAATTTTATAACGATCGAAACATTTTTATTTTTTTTATTTTATTATTTTAAATTTTTTATAACCAACGATCGGATTTTGCAAAAACTATACAGCCCAACCCGCCTAGGTGGTTGTGCATGTGTAAAAAATGTCAGGTCGATCAGAGAAACGGTGCGACCTGTATCGAAGCAGTAACAAAAAAAAATTAAAAAAAATAAAAAAAAAACAGACATTCGAGCCATAAGAGTCAAGTGGAGACGCTCGCTCAACAACTAGGAAGCTTCGCAACGCTCTTTCAGGTGCGTTGTTGGATGAGCGTAATTGGTGCTTGAGCTGCCATGTGTTATGCGGATTTTCTGTTGTTCTGTGAAAAAATCACTATGTAAATGCAAATGCACTAAAATGCACTAAAAGACGCATTTATAAGCGTGATGTTCGGGCAAAAAAAAAACACACGGTGTACAATAACCAATTATAACATGGTCGCAAACACAAAAAACACGCTTTCAATGATTGGAAAACGGCCATTGAAACACCCAAATTTGCACATCATTCGTGTTTGCGTTGATGTGCTGGGTTGTGGTTCTTGAGGTGTAGGGACCTTACGTTTCTTGTTTTTTTCTGCGTTCTGTCTTGCTTTGGCTTCCAAAACATACGACGGCTCATGGATGTACAACAAGTGAATACACAGAAGTAACTTAGTCCATGAATAATAAATACACCGTGCAATTACACATAACATGTATTTACACAACACCAAACTAACATTTTACCTCGAAATGCCAATGCCGCCTGTCGATCAAAGTAGCGGGGCGATGCTAGTGTTACCTAGCGACAGAACGCTGAACTCCGTAGTGCTGTATTTGCGTATTTTTGAATAGAATTTTGAGCGCGTTGATACTCGGGCGTCACAGATTTCCAGTATTTTGGTTACTTCAAGAAACATGATATTTTAATATGCTGTAGGGATTAGTGAGAGCTGGTCCTGGCTGTCTTGAAATCTTGAAATTCGTGAAACGGTATACGTTTTCCCCGTAGTGAAGTTACACGACACTAATAAATTTTTTAACAAGTCAAATAAACTCTGATTCAAATGTCCTTACGCACTGCCCTAGATACAAATGTATTACAAGTAAATGTCTTCTGTGTACTTGATTTTTTTCAAGAAAATCGTGTTATTACTTTCGCTGTAAAACATTTACAGCTGACTCGCTGTTACCGCGCCTGAAATAGCTCCATGCATGCTGCTCTTAATTCTACTGCCTGTCACCTCACCACAGCATTGTCTTTCAAGTGGGCAAAAGAAATATTATGGTATCAGTACCGCTAATTCATTGTTTGGACTCAATTCACTGGTCCTCAATTATTCGACTTGTCTTCATTGGAAATCCATTAATCAAATTTTCAGCCAGGGTGAATTTTGATGAAGTGTTTAAGAGTCTGCAATAGCTTGAGAGTCGAAAACTTACATATTCTGGAGCGAAAATGTTGGAAAGTATTGGATCAAACGGAATCGGGTTTTTTCCTATCATTAGATCAAGACTTCAACTAGACACGTATACAAAAACATTCTAAAGTTGTGTTTAATATTTAGCGCTAATTAGGTTTGCAAAGTATTGAAATCTCGAAATTGTCCTATGTCAAGCGATTTTCTGGAGCTCCCCTCGGGGCGCGCGCTAACCCCGTCCGGCGACGATCTAACCGGATACTCTTCCGACCCGTCTTGAAACACGGACCAAGGAGTCTAACATGTACGGGAGTCATTGGGACCGCACTAAACCTAAAGGCGAAATGAAAGTAAAGGTCGCGGCGCGAGCCCGGCCACAGAGGGGAGACGGCCGCGCGCCGGAAGGCCGCGGCCAGCACAGTGAATAATGAACAGATTATCATCGGGTTTGTTTTTTTTACGAGATGAAGAAATATACTAGAAGCCTAAACAATCACCTGCCCAAATTTCGCGGTCAGTTTTTTAGTATCTTTAAGCCAAAGTGCTCCTTGCCAAACCATCAAAACAAGAGACGCAATGATTTATTTAAATAACGCAATAACATGAGACCTGCAGTGCAATCATGTAAGCTTGTAGAAATCGATTTCTATAGAAAGCTCATGAGCTCTCTATAGTTATCTCAATTCTGTGACAACTATCCTAAAGTCCGACCACGTAACTCGTGACATCACTTCTCTATAGACAACGATAACTACAGTGACAAATATTTAGCGTGAGCAAAGGAGATCGCGTTACGAGTTGTCACCTATAGAAAGCTCAAATTACAAATGGCGGACTTGTTTCATATCAATACCGCCTCAGCTCTTTTATATTTAATAACAATAAAATGATGCACTTTAGATGTTATTTGTTACACGTAGATCACATAACAAGGTATGCAGAACAATAATAAACTATCTAGGTTCAATAACTTTATCAAATAATCTTCAAATTGCTCAGTTTGTCGTAGGCGTATGTTAGGCCTAGCCCATACTGTGCGTAAGCTTACCATGAAGGCTAGATTACAAGGACTCTAGTCCACCGTGTAGCCGGCATCCATACGGCCGTACGAAAATATGTAATTCATAAAAGACTATTTTGAATTTGCCTCCTCTTGGCACAGCTGCTACAGCCTTCCGAGTTTCCAGCCGTCAGCCGTGTAGGCCTATACATGTTGGCCTGCATAACAACCTAACCTTCTTTACATTGGTGGGTGACAGTCCTGTCAAACACTGCGCTAGGGGCCTAGGGCCCAGGCGTAGTAAGTCCCTATTATTTTCTGTAGGGCCAATTACGACCAGTCATATCACAAGTGTTAGGCCTAGTCAATTTAAGCCCGGCAGGTAGGAGTAGTAGTATAGAATAGTACAGTAGAATAGAGGCTTTGATGCTTAGCCTAGATCGCAGGGCTCCTCTAACCTTACTTTTCGCATTAGTATTCGGTTCTAGGGCTTGGTGTAGGCTATGCCGACACACATAATGGATGGGTCTAGGGCCTACACAATGGCCTTTGACCCGCAGTTAATTTCATGTCATCCCTATGTAAGACCAGCTAGGTGCTGTTCTCATATGGCGATATATGCTTTGTGATGAATGCGATAGGATAGTGCATGTCATTTGTCAACCTGAGAAGGATTGGCCTAGCATAGGCTAGCCTAGCTAACTGATCACTTGTCTAAGCTAGTCTACAGTGCCCCTAGTCTGTAGGCCCTTATCTTGCTCGGAGAACTTATCCCAACTCCCAAGCCTTGCCCTACAGTTACATTAGTTCGACCAAACCCCAGGCCGTGAGCAAGGATCAAACTTCGGACCTGCACGCAAACCTTATGATCCACTACGGACAGCTATTCTCTGTTACCGGTACACATAAAAGAATCTCTACCTACTCAATCAACAAAACACTGAATCACGTACATGTAATTCAAGACCAATATGACAGAACCAGGTTCGATACGCGGCTGAGATAAATGATTTAATTTTTCAATTTATTTCCAACTATTTTAAATCTGAATACTTGGTAACTTAACTTGTACCTTCCATATTTAATGCTAAACAAGGTACCGTAGGTGATTGGCAGAGAAACACTGAGTGAATGGTGCTAAAGAATGCAGCTTTCAACTTTTCAAGCACTATGTAGTTGTAATATTTAATCCTATGTGTAGTAACATTTCTTTAAAATATGTACCCACCTAGGCCTATGTACACTAAGTATAGGCTTGACAGCTATCTACAGTAGACGGTACCTAGGTAGGCCTACTGTATTAGGTAGGCCCTACTTATATTTTTGCTTGGATGTATTTTTTAATATTATTGTATTAAAACAGAAACATTGTATTGATTTTTAACAAAGACACTATTTGATTTTGTAGTATGCCTGCAAGAGGTCCATGCTTATAAACTATAAAATATAAGCACAATTATTCTAGACCTCAAAATAGTAGCTAGTTATGTAGGCCTACCACATTTCTAATAAATCTGCATCATTGACATTTTGCTCCTACTTCCTCTACAACCATATTGATCTTCTTTTATTAGGGCAACCACATTAATCAATAGGATATTAAAATATGTATTTAAAAACACCTCTCCCCTAGATTTAAAAATGTAAATTCTGTCCTTCACAAGGAGTGAAGCCAAAATTATATAAAGATGTAATTTCTAACCAAATTTAATTGCATTTCAGTAAAACACTACACAAAATTGTCTGTGTAGGGCCTAAATGATAATAGAAGAGGCATTATATTTATACAGTCTGAGGCACTTGTGTAGATGTGTTCATGTGACACACACACATGCTAATTATTTTGAATTGTAAACAAAAATGCCTTGTTTCTGTAGAACTAGTTTCAACATTTCCCTTATAAAAAGTATAATAAGACAAGTTTTTTATTTTACACTTTTATGCTTGCTACAGACCCAAATTGGAAAACAATTAGTGTAGTTTGTCTGAGAAAGTGCCATTACCCATACAAATGCTGAATCCTGATATTTGAAAACAGTTTGACACCACTGGTAGCTGCTTATTTGTTAACTTAGGCCTACACTATCTGTGTTCACTTTATCCTACCTAGTATGCCTTCCCAAATGGTGGGCTAATAGAAACATGGCCAATCAACAAATCTGCAAGGGAAGTCTTTTCTACAATGTTTGTAGGCTGTAAGGTATGGCAACTGTATTTTTGCCTTGGAAATCAAAGTATGAACTTTGCATACAAAACATAGGGTTGTGCAAGAAGACCTACTGTCTTTCTACATCCAATTAAACATACCTAATAATAATAAAGCTTTTCTCTGGGTGGTCAGGGATTGTATAAAACTTGAAAAATCAGTTGGCTTGTAAATTGTAACCAAGGCTACTATTATGCAATGAATTAATAAATAATACAGACATTTTTTTTTTACTATTTTTTTAATTTATTATTTATAGTTATTATTATTATTATTATCATTACCGGTATTATTATTATCATTATTATTACCATTATTATTATCATTTTATTATTATTATTATTACTATTATTATTATTATTATTAGTTCACAAGTTATGCTTTCGCGACCCGATATAATTGAAGAGAAATTATAACATTGACGGGATGTTTCGTCGCGTCGTGGTGGTGAATAACTTACATTATTATCAAGAATAATGTAAGTTATTCACCACCACGACGCGACGAAACATCCCGTCAATGTTATAATTTCTCTTCAATTATTATTATTATTATTATTATTATTATTATTATTATTATTATTATTATTATTATTTTTTTTTTTAACATTTTATTACGTAGCTACGATATGAATTTACGTCATGTTGGTACGTATTTGAATTTACCGCTTTTTTTCATTTTTTCACTGCCTTGCAATGATTTTTATTTGCGATTTAACGCTGTGAACATGGCTGTGAAGGTACGATAATTTATCGACGTACAATAATATGTACGTCGATAATTATTATCGTACGTCGATAAAGAAGTTTTCTAGTAGAAATCGCTTTCTATAGAGAACGTTAGCTATGTAGTTACGTGATCGCAAAAGTTATCTATTGTAGCTAGAGATAACGATAGAAATCGTTTTCTATCGTTATCTCTGAAGTTTTACGTGATCGCACTGCTGTTCTACATTAAGTTCATAGATGTATCTATGTACTTAAGTCAAAATATTTGTATTTTCTTACCCGCGATCCCTGAAAACCATAGGCTAAATATAGCAAATTTTCACTGAACTGTTGGATGTGTTGTTGCGTAACGTGGCGCCCTCTACCGAGCTCGGAGTTCGCCACGCCTGTAGATCTCATATCAGTGCGGTAGGTGTTATCTAGGAGGGGCGAGTAGGCCTAATATGATTGGTGAAACTGAATATCCAGGCTCATCTGATGTTTTGCGATGCTCTGCCGTTGCGCCATTACAATTTATATATGGATTAGATCACTTCCTATGGATAGAGATCTTTGTAAATATTGCATGTTTATATACGTGGAGATGTGTTTGCAGCCGTTCATTGTTTACCTGACTAAATCCCGTACTCAAATTAGTTACTTGTTGTAATAGTGATTCACACATCTAAATCTCTGAACTACACAATCTCCATGCGTAGCCTACTTATTATTTTATGTCTGTAAAAACCTCAATTCCTATTGAATATAATCGTCCACATATTTCTTCATTGCGTTCCTTGAAAGTTATTTTATTTGATAATACACGGTAAGATTATTCTAGATAGGAGAAAACCACTATATATCGACAAAATTATCAGTGGCCCTGCGATAGTCTGGCATAGACAGACGTCACACTATTTTATGAAGCCCATGGAGAACAAATATGCTGTGCAATGTGATAAAACTATCAGTTTCCTCTGGGGCATGTGGAATCTTTAGATTCGGTGGAAGTTCGGGTAAGTCCAACCTATAATGTCGATAACCCTACAAGAGCTAACTCAAACTAAACAGTTGTCTAAGTGAAGTGATACAGCGAAGATGTAAAGTTGGTGTCCGCAATGAAGATGGGAAGAAAAGTGAGGAAAAAAGGAAAGTCACCGAGATATTAAGTGAATTAGCCAAAGCGAAGTAAAAGCGACACCGGTAAGATAATAATTATATATTTTATGGTAATCAACCCAGAAATGACAAAATCTATCTCAGCGGGGTATCGAACCCCAGTCTCCCGATTGCCGATCGGGTGCTATACCGCTAAGCTACCGACACGACTAACTTCATAACATCTGGATTGTTGGTGCATTGTATTGATCTGAATAGACCGGGGTTCGATACCCCGCTGAGATGGATATTTTTAATTTCTGGGTTGATTTCCATAAAATCAGTTACACCGACGAAAGAGTTTCCCGATTTAATAACGAAATTGAGAAATTATATTGTTTGTCATTCCATTCTTTTATGAGAAGAACATATTGCCCATATGCAGTGTCAGCGCATGCATACTTATTTTAGAGTATCTAGACTTCCCGAAAATCAAGGACAGTATAATACCACTTTTTATAAAAATCAATATTCGTAGGCTATACAAATAATTGACTTGAGTCACTACCCCGTGCACACTTGTAGACAAATGTCTACATAAGCTGTGTTGCTCATAAGAGTTTTATTGCTCCCTGCCGTCTACTCTTGTTAATAAAATTCCAAGGAACCATGGAATATACAAATCGTGGACCTGTCATGTTTTTCTCTGTAATAACAAAAAGATTGCATAATAGTTTTATTGAATGTTTTATGACATTTAACTCTAAATGAACAAATGACCACTCCCATTTTTATGAATTAATCTACTATCGGCTACTATGTCTTTTAGAGCTATCACATAAATATTTCTCTTGAAAAAACAAGGGCATTTTTTTGATTTTTGTTGTGTTTTTCGTCTGTTGCGAGCAGTGGCGTAACATGGGGGGGTGGGAGGAGAGAGGGGCAACCGCCAATAGCCCCCTTAAATTTGGTGTAGGGGCTAGGGGGCACAACCGCACAATTGTTTTTCATAATGAGGTATTTATTTTATGAAAATCGACCCAGAAATTAAAAAATCCATCCAAGCGGGGTATCGAACCCCGTTCCCCCGACCGCAGGTCGAGTGCTTTACCCCTATAAGCTATATTATTATCATTATTATTCTATATTATGTTTATTATTATTTAATGATATTATTATTTATTAATATTTTATAATAATAATATTTATATGTAATATTAATATTAATATTTAATTTAATAAAACTATTTAATGTTGGTAAGAGCCCAAGGGCCCGGTTAGTTATGGTCCGGGGTTCGATCCTCGCGGTGTAGTCACTTTTTTAATTTATGTCTTAAGTACTTACATATATGTTATGTCAAGGACGACATAGAGCAATGTTTCAGATCAAAGAAATAAATAACTATAAGGCTTGGCAAGTTTCAACACACGAATATTATATTGTACAATAAATACAGGTACAAAAGTGAGCAACAAGCATAAAACTGTGAATAAGAATAATTAATAACGAACAAGTAATAACATGGCTTACGCGACTACAGACTACAAGAGTGGCGAGGCTGTGACAAACAGCCTGACGATGCTATAAACCTAACGACCGTTCCGTACTCGATCCTGACACGAAGTGATTTGCCCCTCCAGCTCGAACCTCTTGCTGGTGGCGATCGAATGTACAGCCAGGCGCGCATGCGCAGAAGTAGAATGATTACTGAAAAGTCAGCAGAAGTGGCGCACCATTTTGGCGCGTGTAAATAAAGTTAATAATACACAATAAATATAAATAATAACTTGAAACGAATGAACATACTGCCTACCTTGAAAGGCTAGGCTTTCAACAAAAAATACAAATGAGACACAAATGAATCACAGTGGACTAGTTCATAGGTAATGGGCACAGATTGTTAGTGGCCTGCTTGAAGAGTCCTCGTGGGGTCTTGACCGTAGCGACACGTACGATGCCATCAGCACCAGGGTGTAGAGTCATTACCCGACAGATTTCCCAGGTAAGGGGAGGACGGAAATCTTCTTTTATCATCACCAAGGAGTTGAGCTGGATGTCCTGACCTTTAGCGCCCCATTTATGGCGCTGTTGGAGAGATGACAGGTACTCGGATGAGTACTGCCCCCAGAAAGCTTGGAGAAGTTGTTGACCTCTCTGCCACCGCCCCAAGCGATTAGTACTAAGTGAGGTAAGGTCAGGTTCAACAGGTGAGGACAAAGTATCGGAGATGAGAAAATGAGCAGGGGTAAGTGGAAGTAAGTCATCAGGGTTTGAAGATAGTGGAGTGATAGGTCTAGAGTTAACGCAGGATTCGATATGACAGAGCAAGTATTAACTCGTCAAACTGTAATTGAGCATTGCCTATCAAACGCTTGAGATGACCTTTCACTGTTTTAACACCAGCTTCCCATAGACCTCCAAAGTGAGGTGATCTTGCAGGGATGAATTTCCACATTATTTCATCTTCAGCGAGAAGTCTTGCTACGTCGTGTTGATACGCCTCGGATAGAAATAACTTGCGCAGATCAGCGAGTTCATTTTTTGCTCCAACAAAGGTAGTAGCGTTATCGCAGAAAATGTGAGTCGGTTTTCCTCGTCTTTAGAGCAATTAGAGCAATTAATTATCTAAAAATGCAAATCTTGAATCAAAATCACAACAATAGCCAAAATTAACATACACAAACACAAACCTGTTTCTACTGCGCCCTGCCCTCAGCTTGTCAGTCGGTCTCTCACGAGATGTCCAAAGTAGAATAATCAAACTAAACGTACTTACAGGCCTAGTGAATAGGATCAGTGGTTTTGCTAGCTACTCGAATCATTCAACGTCAATCAATATCCATTGATAGTTGTGGTATATTGTAAAATGTAAAGGATACACATTACACGTTCATAAAGAACTCACACGTTACCACAGGTTGTTTAAACAGGCTTTACCTACCTATTCAGATCTGAGTTGCTTAATTACCCCTGTGGGTATTCTTTCGCAATTAATTAATAAAAAACATAAAAACCCCTCAAAATATTACTTTCTAATTAATCTTGCCAAAACAATTAGCGGCAATTACCATAAGTGTTAGTACTCATCTTTCATTAATAATCCAATTTGTCAGGCGTGACTGTCCGTGTTTTACGTTGACACTCGATGTGGGAATATCGTCGTCTTGAGGTGGAACGAAAATCAGGAATTCACTTATCAATTAATGTGTAACACCATCAAGTTGCACATTATTTAGAATTAACTAGAAGATCAAACACTTGTGGGGGGGGGGCTCTTCTCTGTCGGCCACGTTTGCTGGACCTCTCCTGCCTCTTGGGACACGCCCATAGTATTGTTGCCCTCTGGTACCATCACTTATGTCTCGATATGTTACCGATTAGAATGTCCGTGTTATCGCGATTTATTAACGTTTTTGACTTAGCGGAACCATGTCACGCTTTCGTCCTAATTAATTCGTATCGAACACATCCGTGTGATTGGCACTCACTTCTCCGATAAGTGGACTCTCAGATTAGCCGATGATTCGCGACGTGATTGCTTGGTGAGAATCCAATGACTGCCGTGTTTTTGGGTCCTCTCTCGCGATTTCAAAACACCTACCGTCGGTCACTAAGAAGATCAACCCTTTCAAACTGGTTCTGGGTTGCATTTAGTCTTCACCCCTTTGGTTTTGAGTCAGCTGTGACTTCTCTTAGATTTGTCACACTTTCTTCTAGAATGTTTGATGCGTCGAAGTCCTGCATCAACCCCTGAGGCACGTTTTCCTTCTGGATGGTTCTTCCACTTATCTCAGTCGCTGAGGCGTCCCTAATCCTGATGATAAACTGGTACTTTTTGCTATTTGGTTAATTGCTCTAAAGTGTTCGTACATTTCGTTATCAACTACTCGTCATTTCACTTAACTTGCACGAGCACCTGTTTTGAGTTACTTCTCAAGTCTCTACGCCCTGTTTAGGCAAAGTTATTCACTTCATTGCTCCATATGCAAATACCACTAATTGCTGAGAATAATATTGTCATTTGATCATCCCAATATGATCCTTGTGGCCTATCACACCACCTTGGCTAGTTATTAGCCTCTTCACATAATTAATTACCAGAGTAATTAATTAAAACATATTAATTACATATTAATCAGCTTGATTAATCTATGAATTTACATACTTAGATAGCAGGGGACAATTCTGCTACAGCTTTTTAGGTTTGCTGAGAGGCCAAAATGTGAAGGTTTTTTTTTTTTTTTTTACAGAGGTAAACTCATTTATAAACAATGTAGGTTTCCGAGAATATTGATTTCACGAAGTATTTCTCCATAAAAGCGCTGCAAATCAAACTCAAATATGTGTATCTTCATAGAAGTGACACAATTTCATTTGGTGAATAAAAGTTACGGAGGTGGTGATTTAAAATTAACTCGTCTGACTTTTTCGTATTCTAAAGACAATATCGGTCTTATTAGTGTGTCTCAAATGTGTGCATTGTTGATTAGCGAGATTAATAATAAGAACTACTTTTAAAGTAAAATTCTATGTTCTAATGCCAATGAAAACTTTGAATCGAATCGTATGGCAAAAGGTATAATTAACTACGCGTCATTAAAAACTGTTGACAAAACCCGGTAATAATGTCTAATGTTTGTTTGTTTGTGTTGGCCCCATGCTTTAGCTACAGAATAAAAATAAAATCTACTATATTGAAACAAATCGAAGTGTGAAGACATCAATAACAATTACACACAACACTAACATAGTAATTATTACTATTTTTTCACTAATCAACTACAATGAACTTAGGTAACTTATTGTAGAGACAAAAAGAAACAATCGCGGAAACGTCGACCAATAATACAAAATAATGAACTAATCATTGTTCATTTGAAAGTCACGATGTGCATGGTCCTATGTTATTCATATCATATCATATTGGTATTTATTTTTGCAGTCGCAAAACGATAACTAGAACACTGGCCGTGCGTTGAGTCGGGAGATATCGTTATCTTATAGCGCGGGGTGGAGCTAAGAACCAGTTGTCCCGTTATCTCCGTCTAAACATTTCTCTCTTTGTTTGTTTCTGGCCGGCCTCCGATACCTCGTCCTTTCCTCAATCCCCTCTGAGATTGCCACGTCACCTAGCTATTGCGTACTCTTAAGAGGCAATGACTTATTGCATCAATTTTCATCCAAATAGCATTATGATACTTAAAAATTGCATCTTGTATAACTTTTTAAATGGCATTTATGTAGCAAAAAACTAAATATACACAGAATGCATCATTACTCAGTAGCATGCTATAAAAAGTATAACAAACAAGATTGCAAAATAGATGTAGTATTCCACAGTGTTGGAATGCAGAGGTACAAGTTTTGAATTAATTCCCAAGAGGCAAGAAACGTTGTAAATTGCGTTATGACTTGTGTGAAAAATGGTGTTACCGAAATTTGCGAAAAAATGTTAATGTCCATTATATTGCCTAAAATTTAATATTGTTGACGAATTACATTATTAACATTAAACTATATTTTGTGAATGCGAATTTTGAAAAATCACATGTATAGCGAGAAATAACGAACAAAATTGTATGAAACTAGTCAAAACACGAATCAACTCACGAAATTGAATCTTTTTGTGCGCAAATTGCGGCTTGGAGGTGCCAGTCCAGAATTCATATAATTTTTTGTAGAGGTGCCGGTCCAGACAAAGTCATCACGGGCTTTGCGGAAAGAGACTGTCAAAAGAACGGTGCGTACGAATATTTGTATTTTTTTTTTTATCGATTCTATGTATTCCCTACTTAATACGGCATATTAAGTAGGGGAACCATTAAAAGAAAACAATTACCATTTTTTGTTTATTTTTTAAGTAGGCTAGATAGATAACATTTCTTCAATTTTTGTGAAATCGCAATAAATGCAAAATTAGTTTTTTAGAAGAAGAAATTTGGGTTTTTATATCACCATTTCTTATTACCTAGGCTCTACTTATATGAATGACAATTTTTTTTAACAAAATTAAAATTAATTAATTTGACAAATGTTTAATTTTTGCTAAAGAAATAGCACCTCTTTTGCTAGCTAATTTAAAGCATTAATTAGCAAAAATTAAAATTGCTTTTAATGCAGCCCAACCATATGAAGTAAACATTGATGAAAAAACTTTTTTTATACTTTTTTTTTTAGCATTTGTAGTTATTGTAATAAATGACTGGCTCTGATTATTAATTATTGTTAGGTAAGTTATAAATGTCTACTCCTCTCTTCTGTCAACATTTAATAAAATATAAGAGACTATTTAGTACTTGACTTACAGTTATGTATGTTTACAGTGCCAACTAGTGGTGAGCGCTCACGTCACAAGCTAGCATTTTCCAATCACGCACTCAAGTAGAATCTCACTACACACTCACGCACACTCATGATAGATAGATAGATAGATAGATAGATAGATAGTTTTATTGATTTTGCCATAGATAAATACATAATACATATATTTAATTAGACTCAATTTTAACCTGTAACAGTCAGGTACCGTAGACTAAGATAGAATATAGATTAATTATTAAATAATTATAGTACAAAGTAGTAGAATATGTGTGCAATAATAATGATGTGTTATTACTTATTACACAATAATTATAGTATGAAGTAATAGAATACAGGTCTATACAATAATAGTGATAAGTAGCCATTAGAATATAGGCCTATATACAATAATAATGATAATATGATGAATACACAATTATAGTATTGGGTAATATAATACAGGTCATAATCACATTCATTGTGATTTGATGTTGTGTTCACAAGTGTTTAGATACTATTATCTTCCAAATATGCGCCTAGAGAATAGTATGCTTTGTCTAGTAGGAGATTCACTACTTTATTTTTGAAACTGTTTATGATGTAATATTTTAATTCTTTCGGGAGTTTTATTAAATATTTAATTTGTAT
>JAMZAV010008405.1:0-28676 GCA_024449915.1 Sweltsa coloradensis
TTCGCAAGGCAGAATTACCGGGGGCGGTCAAGTGGAGAACTGCTCAAGGCATACCGGCGGCTGCATGGGGCATTCAATGTTAAACCAAGCAATATTGTAGCGTCACGGTCAACTCCAGAATGAATTTACTCGATCATGTTTATTATTTAGCAAGCCAAGAAAGGACAAAAATTAGAAATACACATTTTTGTAATGCGTAATGAAACAAAAAGTCTGAATGTGTAATTATTCCGTGCAATACTGTGGGTTAGATGGGAGTTCTATTCCTATTCCTTGAGACACATTTTTCACACAACTTTCATCAGTTTCATGGATACCCCCAAACCCGATAAACCATAAACCATAATGATAATTAATTTATTACAATGATGTGCCGTAGGCGGTATAGGCCAAATCGGGCTAAGAGCTATGTACCGTCTTGGGTTCAACATTCTAAACCCAAAGATACTGTGAACCATAGTATATATTATGCAAGTCTTATTAATAATTGGTAAAGATATAATAGGGAATTTTTGTAATTATTATTTATTATTAATAATATATTTTCCAAAATTTAAAAGTTTATAAATTTGTGCAGCGCATTGAATGTAAACTATCCTACCTTGATTTTTTATTCTTATATACCAAGAGATGTGTACCAACTGCTGCCGTGAACAGCAAATAATATGCGTAGACATAATATTTATGGGCTCATATTTTTTCATAATCTCAACCAAACAACAACAAAACAATTTTACGACTTAAATTTAATTAGTTAACTATGCGTGTTTTATAATAGTAGGCCTAAAGTTTAATGAAGGGCGGTGCCATCCATATAACTTATAACTTTAAATTTTTAGCCGCATTGGAGGGGGGGGGGGGGGGGGGGGGGGCTTTTTAAAATTTGTGAGACAATGTTTTAAGAGGTTTCAATGGCGTGACGAAACACAAATTTAATAACAAATCGAGTTTGATAATCTTTTCGCGGGGAACCCGAAAAAAATTACTTCCGCGGGGGGGGGGTTTGGGGGGTGGGGGGGAGAGAATAAATAATTTGGTGACATAATATTATATTACATATCATATAGGCCTAAGTAAAGGGCCAATAATTATAAGAAATTCGCGGTATTGCCATCAAGCTTCAAATTACTGAAAATACACGTCTCCAAATTACGAGAAAAACTCCTTATTTTGCTAGTTATTTTGCAGCTGAGGGTTAAAAAATATAGGATTGTCCTACCCCATCGTACCCAACTACTGGAAAGTGGAAATACTTCTAGAACTGACGCTTACAATGAAATATTATTCTTTAAAGCATGAAAAACACACTTGCTCCCTATGCAGCCCTTTGCTTTTATCTGCCTTGGGACGGCCATGTTGGCATACGACCGTGCTGCTACCTGGTTAGGTTTTAACCGCGATGTATACACCTCCCGTACAAACCGTTTTTTATGCCGACCGCCAGTGCCAGGTCGCAGGGAAACGAACGTGTGGAGATAAGATTAGGATGAAGGACAATTTTAAAGATTCGAACCCACGTTCTCGCAGTGGCATGCACTGAGGGGAATAAAGGAAGCTTTGGGCTTCCTCTTTTGAAATGACAACACATTTATTTTATTGTTATTTTCAATTTTTAGTGATGGAAATTCAAATAAAAATTAATCATGTTTTTGCAAGTTTATAACGAATTTTAAAACAAAACAATTTTAATATTTACTTGGTGCGCATAAACGTCTGTCATGTGGTCTACCCCCACGAATACAAAATCCAAGCTAAATTACAGTTTTTTAGTGATATCTCGAGAACGGTGCAAAACTTTTGCCGACAGACGGCTGTTTATAGCTCCAAAGTGTATGTGCGCACATGAACGCAAAACAATAAAAATTTTTATATTTTGGCTGTGCTCACATCAGTTTCACACAGGGATCACCCACGGTGCTGGGTAACGTGGAGGGCATTGCGATGTTCTAATAACTGTTAAGAGTCACAGAAGGAGTTTGGAGTTTGTGACAGATAATTATTAAAGTGTTTTTCTGGAGACAGCTGTACTGAAAGGTTTAAGATAGCAGCAGAACAATCAACAAAACAATACTAGAGTGTATGGAAATCAATCTAGAAATTACAAAATCAATCTCAACCGGGTGTCGAACCGGTCTCCGATGAATGATGACGAGATGGATTTTATTACTTCTATATTGATTTCGATATAATTTTAAAATAAACCAAGGGAGTGTTCTCGATTGATGAAATCGAGATATATGGGAGCTAAAATTAAATAATTGTTGCAATCCACAGACGTTTTGTTTTAGTATAAAATTACACGTACGTACGTTGTGTATCATGTATATATGTAACAGTAAAGGTAGGTACTACACATTGTTGAAAGCTTTTTTTAGCTTATACTCTAGCATCTAGACTTAATTAATGTTATAGCACTTAACAGTATCTTAATCTTTCCTATTCATGCAGTCGTGAAGATTATTAATTAGTAGAATGAGGGTGAAATCTAAAAAAGTTGACTGAATGATAGGGCGACGCGACTGTAACACATATTTTTGTTTCTTACTTTGAACGGGGCCGTCGTCGATGCACAAAGCATTTACGTTATAAAAGTAAAAAACGAGTAGGCCTAGCTACTTGATAATATTATTACTACTAGGTATATCATAATTCAAAAAAAATCTTCAAAAAAAGGGGGGATAGTTATATATATATTTTTTTAAAATTTTTATTTTGTAGACTTGTCGTAAAACGTGAAACCACATCGGTATCAACTCAATGAATTTTATCACTTGCAACGGGAGTCCGACCTTTACCATTCAATCCCCCATCCCCCTCACTTTCTAATGCAGCGGTAACGCTAAAAGGGGCAATTGGCACACAGCTGACGGGCAAGACCTGTTTGCGGAAGCAGAGTCACTGACAGCAGACCCATGGCTAAGGGACAGGGGGGAGTGAAGCCTTTGTGTATCCAATCCCTTGGTTATTCAATGGTGAAGCTACGCCCCCATTTTATCCAGAATTGAGAATACTATTATTATAAATATTAGGGGGCCTAGGCCTATATATAATTATCCATAATTTGTTATAGTACATTACATTACAATATTGTTGAAACGTGTTCACCACTCTGTGCTATTTACAATACAAGCTAACTATAAGTAATTTGGGTAATATACTGTAAGTAATTTTACTTGAAATAGCAACAGTAAGCCAATCCAATTTTATTTACCTTAGATTCAACTTGGTGGGTTTTTTGGTAATTTTGATGCCTACTTAGATCACTTCATGTCATCATTAGTTGGGATAGAATATTACCAATTTGGTAAAAAATGGTAATCAAAATATTGTTGTTACCAGTAGGGATGACAAAACCCAACTTTTTTACGACCCGGGGGACCCGTCCACTTCCACATTACCAGCGGGTTATCCGGGTAGTTTAAAACAAAAAAACGTTGTGGGGTGTCTAATGAAGTGCGAAAAACGCGCTCATCATTTATTTGTAATATCCCCTCATGGTTCGCTGCATCTGCTGTATATTTTGTCACCTAGTCAAGATCACAATGACGGGTGATAGCTTTTGACTTCAAGCAATTGAAAACATTAGAGATGTTATGGTAATTATTTACTGGTATAATCTCTAGGGTGGGGGGGGAGGCACACTGCCACAAGTTTGTGCGGCGTGAACAAAGGACATTTAAAATAGATAGATAGACTAAAGAAGGCTATCGCCATAGCCTTCTTTAATCAATGATAGAAATGCATCGACGTAGCGCGTAAAAAAACTGGTGAATTAAGCCTTAAAAAAATGTGACGCATATACAAAAACTGAAAAAATCATACAATTTTGATGGTGAATAGTACATTGTACAACCAAATCGTACAAGTTGGCAGGTATAAAGCACCAGTGTAGAGTGTAATTTCTCAATAATTTGCTGTTTGTGGCTTGTCATTTGCACTTGCAGGCATTCTTTTACTGTTGGGATGATAATACACATCAGATTTTTTGAGTAAAGTAGCATAATTATTATGAAGAGGATTTTTTATATTTATTTTAAAAGTCCGTAATGTTGCAAAACGATGAGGTTATTAGTCTTGAGCTCCCACAGCATTAATCAATCACCCCCCCCAGTAACGCAGCACCAGCTTATGAAGGAGCCGTCTGTAGATTTACATTTTACAATACGATATCCTTTTATTTTATTGGGAGAAAGGGATTTAATGATAGCGGGCTTGTCAGTACTTGTCTCATAGTATTGTCCTTGAAAATAGCTAGTCTTTAGTCTTCACTCTACCCCTACTGCCCCACCCCACACCGCCATGGCTGCAGGTGCCGTATTTCGCCGAAGCTAGACAGAGACAGAGAGATTTGATAAAGAGAGAGAGAAGTAGACTAGCTAGTTCCCTATTTCCCAAAGTCGGATTACGTTAGCCGCGCGACAACTTCACGTCAAAATATACCCCAGCGCCATCTGTAGTCTGGAATAGGAACTAAAGAGCTTGTAGGCGCGGGGGTCCGAGACGGAAGGGGATTATGGAGTGGGGGAAGAGTGGGGACTATATTCGTTTTCCCATTAGCGTGAAACATCTTAATGGGTTTTCGTTGGCGGTATAGAATCACTGTTTTAACATCTTGTCGTTTCGTGTGAAACGACAACTTCATAGAGCTGTGAAACGACAACTACCACACCGTATAGAATAAGGGTCCCGTACACACCAACCCGAGTTGGGGGGGGGGGGGGTTTTAGCTATCTGCACAAAGCCGCCCCATAAGATTTACAATCTTGAAACTCGGTGTATGACCCAATGACATAATATTGCTACGCTAAGCTTATGTACGTCACTGATATGACCTGATATGTGGTCGATGACCTACAAATAAAATCACCCCGATGCGATCAACTGTTTTGTGTTCAAAAGGTGCCTCAACCTCCTTGATACCCTTCCGCTGGTTAGCTCGTTGGGGGGGGTAATTCTGAAGGAGAGAAATATGAGCCTACAGAGAAACGGTACATCTTAGAACTAGGAAACTGGGACCACATTAAGATGTACCTCAGGCGCGTGCCTTTTGCTTTTTAAACCAAAATCGGGTACAGAAGCGGGAGAAAATAAAAACTTTTAGACCAGAACCCAGGTAGGGAAACCCCCCCCCCCCCCCCCCTGCGGAGAAATGGAGACCCATATATTATGTTAGGGTGGTTATTTTGGAATAGAAATCCACTTGTTGCCAGTTGGCCAGTGGTGGGTGCGGGGTACAGGGGTCCCCAAAAGGGTCAATTGTGCTGTTTTTGTAACTGTTTTTATTTTTGGGGCCAAACCGTTGAACGAAATATATTTTTGACTTTTGATTCGTGTAAGGAATGAAAAATAGAATTAATACATATTTTTATTTTCTTGTATGTACCGGAAATAACAATTTTGAGTTTTCCAAAATCAAAGTCAAAATGGCCCCAAATTCCCGTTTTGGTTAAAACTGATAAATTATGTAGGGTGAACATTTTTTTAGTAGAAATTTACTTTTTGGCTAGTTGGCCAGTGGTGGGTGCGGCGTACGGGGCCGTCCAAAAAGTAAATTTTGGGAATGATTTTCAACTGTTTTTTTTTTTATGCCAAATCGTTGGACAAAATCTATTTTGGGCTTTAGTTTTCGTGAAAGGATTGAAAATAGAATGTTAAGCATATTTCTTTTTCTCGTATGTCCCGGAAATAACAATTTTGATTTTTTAAAAAATCAAAGTCAAAATGGCCCCAAATTGCCCGTTTTGGTTAAAACTGATAAATTATGTTTGGGTGAATATTTTTTAGTAGAAATCCACTTGTTGGCTATTGGCCAGTGGTGGATGCGGCGTACGGGGGCGCCCAAAAAGTAAATTTTGGGGATGATATTTATCTGTTTTTATTTTTAATGCCGAATCGTTTTACAAAAATCTATTTTGAGCTTTAGATTCGTGTGAGGATTTTGAAAATAGAATGTTAAGCATATTTTTTTTTTCTCGTACGTCCCGAAATAACTATTTTGAGTTTTCCAAAATCAAAGTCAAAATGGCCCCAAATTGCCCGTTTTGGTTTTAAAACTGATAAATTATTTTTGGTTGGTTATTATTTAGTAGAAATCCACTTGTGACCAGTTGGCCAGTGGTGGATGCGGCGTACAGGGGCGTCCAAAAAGTAAATTTTGGGATGATTTTGAACTGTTTTTCATTTTTTTAAATGCCAAATCTTTTTACAAAATCTATGTTGGGCTTTAGATCGTGTAATATTTGAAATAGAATGTTAAGCATATTTTTATTTTCTCGTACGTCCCGGAAATAACAATTTTGAGTTTTCCAAAAACAAAGTCAAAATGGCCCTAAATTTGCCCGTTTTGGTAAAAACTGATAAATTGTGTTAGGGTTTATATTTTTTAGTAGAAAAAAATCCACTTTTTTGGCCAGTTGCCATGGTGGATGCGGCGTACAGGGTCGCCCCAAAAAGTGAATTTGAAGGATGATTTTTAAGTTTTATTTTATGTGGCCGAATCGTTGAGCGAAATCTTTTTTTACTTTTGTTTCGTGAAAAGAATGTTAAATATTATCTACATTTTTTACTTTCTTGCGTGTCCCGGAAATGAAATGTCTGTCTTTTTCGAAAAAAAAAGTCAAAATGATCCTAAGTTGCCCTACTTTAGACTAAAAATGACATATCATGTAATATTACTGTAGGTAGATATTATTTGAGTACTAGTGGATGTTTTTGATGATCATTTTAATCAGTAGTCTAGTCCATCTTCGTCTTCACTCTCACACGTCTCTGCTCTTTCAATCTCGATGTCGTCGGGATCATCTTCCACATCGGATGCATGTCTTGTGTTTCCAAAATATTAACTTACTCATTTGGGAGCACGTTGCTTCGGTCCACGCGTAGAAAAAGTTCATCCGGGTTACCGACCAGCCATGACTTAGGGGTTTCAGGTATGTGGGGCACTGCGTCTGTTGCTTTACGCATATCATTGCTTGATAATTTTCACGCAGGATATGCAACCGTAAGATGATATGCTTGGGGGTAGTAAGCTGAGATAGTGCCGCTGTAGTTTGTCAGTGGTTTAAACAGTGATTTTGAAATCCTTTGCGAAAATGATGTTAGCGAGTTTCATTTACATCAGCAGTACTGGTCTCCCTATACTTAAGGCAAACAAATCTTTCTAATTGGTCGCACGTAGTTTCTTCAACAGTAACCGAGGTGCCAAGAGATAAGATAGTGTTCACGAGTTCGGGGTGTTTCTCTAATAGTTTTAAATGAAAAATTTTTCCTCTTCTAACAAAAGAACTTGTGGTGTCGCAACCAGTAAACGCGTGAAATGGCGTAAGAACTTCACATAATTCTGCCCCTCTCTAAGAAATTACTTTTTGATGTCAACAAGTCTTCTCTTTTGTCTCCAAAGCCAGTATCTAAAAGTACTTGTTGGTTTACTTGCTGCGCGTATTTCAATAACAATAAAAAATAAAACTTATTCACCTTTACTCGTACATTGCACAAGTATAACTCTTTTAGAGAAAGTGAATAGCTAGCCTATGGAGAGTAATACTAATTTTTAAAAATTTTTAAAAAAATATACATTAAAATATACATTCATAATTTCATAATATCTTTCCTTCTATTTTTATACATAATACTTATTTTTTTATTGAATTGTTTATTTATATAAATTATATTCATGAAAATACATAGTAGTTTCAGGAGTGTGAAGGAAAGTGAGTGTAAAGCTATGGGTGGGGTATTTTATATTTGGGCACAAGATTAAGTTAAACGTCAGCTTGATGAAGGTATTCATTGATGGTGTAGAAGCAACGCTTTATAAGAAATGATTTCAATGTATATTTAAAAGAGTCCTAGGGATTGTATATTTTTTTACGTTATGGCGAGACATACAAACAAACAAAAAAAAAACAAAAAAAAAACAAAAAACAAACAAAAAAAAAAAAAAACCAGTAACAAATTTTTCCGGCAGAGTCAAATGGAAAAGAGATGAAAGACGTCAGTGTCAGGAGAACAAACAATGATGCTAAAACTAGCGTCGTGTCGAGATGCTGCATGACAACAGTGGAGCATCATTCGACTATCCCGGGCCCCTTCTTGTGTAGATTGCAGCTCTTCGATGGTCGATTAAATCACAGTGTTTGTAAATAAAATATTTGTAAATAAAAATATGCCCTAACATTCTATTTTCAATCATCATTCGAATCTAAAGCCTAAAATAGATTTTGTACAACGACTTGGCACTAAAAAAATTAAAATGGTTAAAAATCACCTCCAAATTTTACTTTTGGACGCCCCTGTACGCCGCATCCACCACTGGCCAACTGACCAACAAGTGAATTTCTAGTAAAAAATAACAACCCTAACATAATTTATCAGTTTTAAGCACAACGGAAAATTTGGGGCCATTTTGACTATGATTTTGGAAAGTCAAAATTGTTTTTTCCGGGACATACGAGAAAATAAAAATATGCAAACATTCTATTTTCAAATCCTTTCACGAATCTAAAGCCCCAAAAAAGATTCCAACGATTTGTCATAAAAAAAAATTAAAACAGTTGAAAATCATCCCCAAAATTTACTTTTTTGGGCCGCCCTGTACGCCGCACCCACCACTGGGAACTGGCCAACAAGTAGATTTCTACTACAAATGTTCACCCTAACATAATTTATCAGTTTTAAAAAACGGTACATACAAGAAAATAAAAATATGTATAAAATTCTATTTTTTCATTCCTTACACGAATCAAAAGTCAAAAAAAGATTTCGTTCAACGGTATGGCCCTAAAAAATAAAAACAGTTACAAAAAACAGCACAATTGACCCTTTGGGCACCCATGTACCCCGCACCCACCACTGGCCAACTGGCCAACAAGTGGATTTATACTCCAAAATAAACCCCCCTAAAAATAATATATGGGTCTCCATTTCTCCGCAGGGGGGGGGGGGGAGGGGCTCACTAATGGTGGGTTCCGGTCTATTTGGATAAATCAAAACGCGTAATACTAAGGGGTGGTAATTTGTTTTAAACTTGTAATTAAACATGCTACTAACCATTTTTATATCTAGCGTTTTAAGACACAAGGGAGGGGGGACTGTGGTCCTAAAAATGTCAAAAAACAACTCTGAACTTAAAAAAATAATTGTTTAAAGAAATGGCTGCAACTGAGTAGTTTCAAAAATGGAATATACTTAGTGTCGGTATGCATCAAAACAGCGAGACTGAGAGAGAGAGCGAGGAAGTGAGCTGCGCACAACGTTACAAATGTCAGAAATTTCCCACACTGTGAGCGGTGTCCAAGACCAACTTCAACAAGCCAACAATATCTGACACTGCAACACAGTTTTGAAAGAATCCACTCCCTGAATTTTTTTTATAATAATCATTCATCTTTCACGCCTTGATAGGAAACAAACATCAAAAAGATGTAATATCCCGAACAAACAAACATTTTAAAAAAAAAGCGGCAGACAAGCTCTCTTTCAAAAGTCTTCGGCTGTGAATGCTGTGAGATATAAAATTTGAGCCATGCTTTTCATTCTTCCTCCCTAGTTCGCATTGAAAAGGAGTAAGATCATTTCGCCTGTTGACGAGCGCCAAGCCAACCATTTCCGTGGTAAAAAAAGTAAAAATTTTAAACTCGAAACCATTAAAAAAATTGCTTGGCTATTGATTGACATTTAGAGTTCTCGTTATGAACAAAATACAATGGCCAAGCAATTTTTTATGATTATGAGAATAAAATTTTTCTATTTCAACCGCGAGGCTTGGCGCTCGTCAATAGGCGAAATGATTTACTTCTTTTCAATGCGAAACTAGGGAGGAAGAATGAAAAGCTGGTTCAAATTCTATATCTCACAGCATTCACAGCCGAAGACTTTTGAGGAGAGCTTGGCAGACATTTTTTTAATTTTTACAAAAAAATTATTTGTGGTTATAAACTACATTTTTGCACTATTAACAAAATTTTACAAGCTATTAATGTAAATATAAGAAATAATTAACAATGATCTTTGATAAATAAGAATTTGTAAATATATTTTAAATACAATGATAAATAAAACATGAGAGTGAATTCACCTCAGAAGAAACACGAATCAAAACACGTAATAATCAACCTTATAAGTTGATATTTTTGATTTTATGGAACAGACAAATGCCTCTCACAACTAACGTTGCTACCAACTTATTAAAAATTGTTCAGCAGTGTGATGAAAGTGTTCAACAAATCAACAAGGGATGAACAACATATTTTCATTAATTTATTATGACTAAGCAACATGTTGTTTAGTTAAAATAAATAATTATATAATATGTTGAACACTTTCATACTCTCCCCAACAATTTTTAAAATTTTGATGAAGCGTTATTCGGTGGAGTTATTCGATAATTATAATAAGGCTTAAATGCTGTTGTACGCATTACCAGAATTGCACGCCACAAGAGTGGCTAAGAAGCCGGCAACTTGCAGGAAGTTCATTGTAGGTGATGTTGCGCTGGCCACGGTACTACTTGAACTTACTTTACTCTCTAAACATGTCACTATATATAGATCCAGACAATATGTTAATTCGCCAGTCGGCAAGTCTTTGTGAGATAAGCATTGCGTGGCAGAGTGCGCCTCATTTACAAGTTTATCATGTTTATTTTTATAATGTATAAATGCCTGATACATTTATCATTAATATTTGCATTTGAGCTTAATTGATAAACGCGCCATATTGAAAAAATAATTTTAAAATCGAATAGCGAAAAAAAACGAAATTTCTTACTTCTTTATGCATACTCACGGATAGGTGCACGCTACCGCAGTTCACTGAACTGATACATGGAGTAAAAATAATTGGATGAGCGTAGCGAGCGAAGCGAAGATTCTATTTCACTACACTGGAGAAAAAAAATCCGGAATGTTTTTTTTCTTTCTTTCATTCTTTCTGTATTTTTGTCTGTCTGTTAACACGATTCCGGCTAAACCGATACTCCGATTGCGATGAAATTTTATGGAGGCCTTCGAAATTTCTGAACTAAGAACTGCCACGTTTTTGAGCGCAATCGAAAAATTATTTCTCGTGAAAATCGCAATTTACGATTTTTTCGATTTTTTTAAATTCTTGACTTATAACACCTACATGCTTTATCCGATTGTAATGATTTTTTCACAGAACCTTAATTTTATGAATTAATATATTCGTGTAAAATTTGTGCGCAATCGAATAATTATTTCTTATGAAAATTTCAATATCACGATTTTTTCCTTTTTTAAAATTACGATTAATTAAAAAAATTAAGTTAATTTTTTTTATTCAATTTAATTTAATTTAAAAAAAAATCTTCAACAAAGTTCTGATTTTTTCACAGAACAACAGAAAATCCGCATAACACATGGCAGCTCAATGCACCAATTACGCTCATCCAACACGCGGCGGACTTAAGCGTTTTCCTAGTAAGTAATTCTGTCTGATGTAGGTTTCATCGCATCGGGATATCATATCTCATGCAATGTTATGTCCATACCGAACGTTGGCTCAAAAGTGGTGACTTTTAGTTTTGGAGGCACACATTGGGGGAACACTATAGTGCTGCCCAGCTTCGTTATACTCAATCCCAGTAAACACAGAGTGCAAATTGTGAGATAAATGTGACAAGTTTAAATCCATCTCGGAGAGCATGTTCGAAAGATTTTAGAAATGCATCGGAGAGCTCAAATGGGCCGACAATCAATTACCCTTTAACTCTCAGAGAGGAACAGGGTGTTGGTTCTCGAGTTGTCTTATTTTACTATGTAATGAGTACTCCAAGAGTTGAGACTAAAATATAGCTTGGAGTACTCACAGAGTTGTACCAATAAACTGCTGGGAGTTCTCACAGAGTGCTCATAGAGTTGTATCTGGTGATTGTCTAGAGTGCTCACAAAGAGCTCACAGAGTTTTTACCAGAATACTCTCACAACTATCCACGCGTCTGTAACGCGATCTAGGAGCAAATAAGCAAACGAAGCACTAAAATTAGATTCGACTTTTCATTTTAATATTATATTAATACTAATTCTTACTTTTTATTTCATATTGCTTCATCAATCGATAACCTGCAATTGGATACACAGCATATGTTAAATTGACACAATTATAAAGTTACAAGTTTTATCATGGTGACTCGAACTCGATCCGACTGTGACACTGCCGCCGCACAGCGCCACAGAAGACGCTGAAGACGACAGGGAAATACCACCTATAGGTACCACAGCAAATCGATGCAACTATAGTAGACAAATTGTGCACTTGCTCTGTGGCCTACTTACCTTAATTAATACGTGCATTGTTCTTGTGTTTTAATAGTATTGTTCAGTACTTGATAATAATTCTTTAGTATTTTACTTTTTAGTTACTCAATGATTGTATGCAAGCAGTAATTAATACTCTTTACCTCCTGAGCAGATCTTTGCTGTGTCAGAATGCAAGGTGTTCTATATCACACGCTATAGTTTTAGAGCTAGAAGGACTTGGAAGTTTTGAGTGGCGAGGTAAATGCTTCACAATGAAAAATCTTCAGACTTCAGACAACGTACACAGGTCCTAAGCCTAGGGGAGAGCCACGGCCTACGCTCCTTTCACCCTACATGCCGAATACAGGCTTCCGTGCATGTAAACATTTAGAGTTTCGAAAACAAATACAAAATTATAAAACGCAAACATTTTTAAAGTTTGTGTTATATCTATTAATCGTCTGTACTAAGGTCAAGTCGTCATTACATTTCACTCAAAATCGTGGACGTCGCCGTGTTCGAAACGGCCGCGGCGGGAACAAAAACGAGGGTCCCATTTGTTTCATTTCGAGATAGAACAGTTGTATTCAGATTCCAGCACATAAATTTGACAAAAATGGACTTATAACAAATGAATTTCCCTAATTTGCTCATAGATGGCGTTGCAATCTTCAACATACACATTGAAGAACACAATCATGCATTTCGTTTTCGTACTACAAACACAAAAATTGAGATAGAACATTTCCATTCTGACACTGTGACGTGTGGTCTCAAATATAAAGAATAATGTCTGTTGCGCGATGCTTGATGTGAGATTATGTTACTCAGAGTCGACGAGAATAACTGACAAGAGGCAATCGATATTTTTTATAATCAAAGGGAAGATGGTTTGATTTCTTGTGTTTATCAATAAGATAAGTATGCCGAGAGTTCGAAATCCACCCACTTGGAAAAGTCTCTGTCCTGCAATATCATCTGTAGATAAATATTTGTATCACATCTATGAACACGTCATCAACATTTTTACACTTAGCATAAAGTCACTCTAATTGATGGACTCACTGGTGTTCTGCTCGGTCGTCTAACAAACAATTAAGAAATTTATTTGTCCCGATTGGCACTTCGCATCAACAATAATTCGCGAAATTGACACACACACGAGGACTAACAAAATTAAAATAAAAATACTTCACATTGCATACTGATGATTACTGATATTGGCTTCTAATATTTTTTCGAATGGGTCCCTGCTTCCTATATAAAAACTCCCGAGTTCCTTCGATTCCCGCTTCAAACTCAGGAGTCTATAGCAAAGCATGTCAACTATTCTAGCCCAAGTACGAAAAGTGCTAGCTATACTCTTGATTCGGGTGTCCACGCAGATTCGACGCGCCATGCCGATGTTCCTGACAGGAAGTTTTCTCAGGCTTTTCTTCAGTAGTTGATGCGAATGCAGGGGATTGAGTCACAACTACGTAACTCCATAATTAATACTTGTTTGCAGATTGTCCCTTGGCAGTTTTCCCATTTTTTAAAATACAAATTGTATTGATTTAATTGTTCCGAATTAGCCCAACCATGTAAGTTGGCCGCTATTTCAAAATTAAATACCGACCTATGGTTGGACGATTGTTTGATTGTCGCATGGTGTCTGAGCCGTCCAGTCCTTTTAAAAATCATCAATGTGACTGATTTTGAAAACGTACATCACAATCCCACAATAATAATTGCAGTTAAAATAACTAAATATTTTGTGAGCTTGTAATATATAAAAGTTATTTTTGATATCTGATTTTATCAATGAAGAGAATTCACCAGATAATCAAAGGGACTCGAACTAGTGGAAAAAATATTTTGATTTCCTCAGTTTACATAAAATTACGAAAAATGTAATAATTGTAATATTATTATAATACCGGTATATTGTTGTTTGTTATACTATGAACCAGGAACACATGAAGTTACAGAATAGCATTGAAAAGATAATAAATGTCTCAAATAAAATTATAAAAAAATAGTCTGTGATTAATTCATAATTCGATTAAGGAATCTGTCTGGTAGAGCCTACCCGTTGGTTTGCAAGAGAGGTAACAAATTGACAAATAATTTCTTACAAATTACATAATTATATTGTGTTGCGTAAAATAATATAATCACAAGTTATACTTCTCAAATCGCATTTAAACCCCGCACAATGTGAGCGAATAAAAAAATAAAATAAAAATGCATATACTGCTCGCAAACTTCTCTCAAAGTCATCACGAATGTGAGGACTTTTGATGCAAATAAAAAGTAGTATCAAAGTGACAACTCTGTTAACACTCGGTGAGTAGATTAAATTTAGCCTATATTATGGTATCCGAGTTGTATTTTAGAGGTAACAATGTGACAAATAACTTCTCACAAATTACTCACATTGCGTTGGGATAAAATAACGTCATAGGTTACTTATCAAAGCCCTCTCAAACACAACTCAATGTGAGCAAATTCAATTCAAAATAAAACCAAAAATATGTGGCTCAGACACAACGCTTAAAGTCATCCGAATGAGATGCAAATACAAAAAGGGGTATCAAAGTGACAGTTTCTGGTATCACTCTGTGAGTAGAAATAAATTATTCTTTTTGGGATGACTCTGTGTGTTGATAGAGAGGTCACAAAGTGATGACTTTTTTAAATCAAATATTGATTTCAGTCACAATCATCTCACAAATTACTCACTATGTGTGAGGACCGACTTTGTGAGCTTGTGACCAAAATAAAACACCACTCCGAGAGCTCTTGTGTTTACTGGGATGGTTATCGATGATAAGTTCTTTGTTAGTTAGCTTCTCTTTGTCACCGGAACTTTTTAGTATTTTTAGGCATGATTTGGCCATAGTTGGATGAGCGTAGCGAGCGAAGCGAAGATTCCATTTCACTACACTGGAGAAAAAAATCCGGAATTTTTTTTTTCTTTGTTTCTAAACCGATACTCCAATTGCGATGAAATTTTATGGAGGCCTTCGAAATCTCTGAACTTAGAACTGCCACATTTTTTAGCGCAATCGAAAAATTATTTCTCATGAAAATCGCAATTTTACGATTTTTTTTTCGATTTTTTGAAAATTTATTTTACTTATAACAATGCAACAAATGCTTTATCCTATTTTAATGATTTTTTCACAAAACTAAATTTTATGAATTAAGATATTCGTGTGAAATTTAAGTGCAATCGAAAAATTATTTTTCATGAAAATAGAAATTTTGTGGTTTTTTTCTTTTTTAAGACAATTGTTTTACTTATTACACCTACATGCTTGATTCTATTGTAATAAGTTTTCACAGAACCTTAATTTTATTAATTTATTTATTCGTGTGAAATTCGAGCGCAATCGAAAAATTATTTCTTAAAACTAGGAAAACGCTTAAGTCCCGCCGCGTTGTTGGATGAGCGTAATTGGTGCATTGAGCTGCCATGTGTTATGCGGAGTTTCTGTTGTTCTGTGAAAAAAACATAACTAAGTTGAAGATTTTTTTAAAATTAAATTAAATTAAATGAAAAATTAACCTAAATTTTAAATTTTTTTTAATTAATTGTAATTTAAAAAAAGGAAAAAATCGTAATATTGAAATTTTCAAGAAATAATTATTCAATTGCGCACAAATTTTACACAAATATATGAATTTATAAAATTAAGGTTCAGTGAAAAAAATCATCAAAATCGGACAAAGCATGTAGGTGTTATAAGCTGAAGAATTTTTTTTTAAATCGAAAAAAATCGTAAAATTGCGATTTCGAAGGCCTCCATAAAATTTCATCGCAATTGGAGTATCGGTTCAGCCGGAATCGTGTTAACAGACACACAAAAATACAGAAAAAAAAGAAAAAAAAACATTCCGGATTTTTTTCTCCAGTGAAGTGAAATGGAATCTTCGCTTCGCTCATCCAAAAAATCCAATTTTTCGATTTTTTTCTTTTTTTAAAATTAACGATTAATTAAAAAAAATTTAAAATTTAAGTTTATTTTTTATTTAATTTATTTTAATTAAAAAAAAATTGAACTTAGTAATAATTTTTCACAGAACAACATAAAATCCGCATAACACATGGCAGCTCAATGCACCAATTACGCTCATCCAACAACGCGGCGGGACTTAAGCGTTTTCCTAGTATTTCAGTATGACTCTGATGTTGTATAAAGTAAAGGGACGGGGTCGGAGCATAGCGCGAGGTATTCAGGTCATAAAAAGCCTTAAGACTGTTCCACCACGTTTTCCCATTCTCTGAAATATGCAACTACGTAAAAATATAGTAAATGAAATTGAAACACCAAAACATTTTTTAAATTTTTTTCTGATGGGGCAAATGCATCTTCACAATAGTTTCAAACTGCAATTGTATCGAGCACATCGTTTAACGTAGATAGTTGTGTTTCTGTGACATTAATGTTTGATTGTTTTTTATTCTTCAGTTTAACAAGGAAAAAACATGGGATTTTTTGGAACCTCGTGCTTTGCGAATTTTTCCGTTTTCCGGTACAAATTGACAAAAAAACTGGTTATCTAAAAAATGTGTGGAACATACTCAATCGTAAAATCGCTTATTTTCTCTTTGTTAAACTGAAGAAAAACAGTCAAACATTAATGTCACAGAAACACAACCATCTACGTTGAACGATGTGCTAGATAGATTTGAATATATGCCATGTGCCCGATCAGAAAAATTTGAAAAAATTGTTTTGGCGTTTTTATAGTGCCAGGTTTCAATTTAATTTACTATAATTTTACATAGTTTGCATATTTTAGACGGCCTGCCCTACATAATCAGTGACAATTATTTCAAAACAGTTATATTTACGAATGTAGGCTGCCTACTTTTTATATTAGAATTATGCCTCGTGATTCCTTTGGTTTGATGTATCATAATTTTTTTACGATGCGTCATAAAAAAATAATCTTTGTTTCGAGCTTATAATACTAAAAAGAGATGGCGACAAAGAGCAGCTACCTAACACATCCCTAATCATGTCAACCAGACGATAACCATTGAGTAAGCCCTAGCTGGGCAGCACTAAAAGTCACCCCTAATGCGCCAACGCATAGGTATGGTGATAACCTTGCATGGGGGAAATAACAAATGAAATGACAGTTTAATAGTTTTCATAGTTTTATTTCCAAACGAATTACATAAAACATTAAATTTATAGGCCTACATGATATAATATCAAACTTGTTTTGAATCTTGAAGGGGCTACCCCATAAAATCTATTTTTTACGACGACCAAACTTACTGGAATTAACGTTGTCAAAAAAAGATTATTCTGTGTGCGAATATTGTGTGAATGTGGATTCTCTTTGAGTGAGTAATGTAGTTTGGTAACGAATATTTATTAATCTAATTGTGTATAAATGTAAGATTAAGATGTTTATTTGATTAGTTGTAAGAGGTATGTGTCTTGAACATGTCTACACGATGCATTTCACTTGTATAGTTGAAGGTATTTCGAATGGCTCTATTCTGAAATGCACACAAGTGCTTCAATTTTGTTTTGCTTGCAGTGGCCCACATAATTTTTACATACAACAGGTGATTGTGGATAAAAGAGTAGTAGATATTCATGAGAGTGGATTGGCAAATTACTTTAGAGATTCTTTTTAGAATTGATGTCAAAGGTGATATTTTTTTTCGCAACATAGTCAATATGGTTTTCCCGCGATAGGCGATCATCAAGCATTAACCCGAGGTACTTGACAGTGGAAACTTGTTTCTTTGGAGTATTATTGCCTGCCAAGTGTAGACACACATGTTGGTACTTTAAATCTTAAATAGCATGTAGGCCCTTTTTAGTTTTTAATATGTTTAGTGAGAGCTTATTTATAGTACACAGAACCTATTAGCCTATGTATTGCTATTTTTTTATCATTACTTATATCTCATTCTATATATCATATTTCACATTTGTTATGTAAGCCTATGTTAGAGTTACGTACAACTAACTCGTCCTGCCCCCCCCCCCCCCCACAGAACATTTTAGAAACCTGACCACGCAGTCACACGAATCCTTCAGATTTCGTGGGCTTCTTACTGTTTATTCCCATGTACATTACCGCTTTGTAACCTTTTAATATAAATTACTCTGTACATAACTTGTTTATTTTGTTAGATAATTAGAAAAATTGTAAGCAAAACATAACAGTAGAAATCCAATTCTATTTTGCATTGTTATGTTTTGCATACAACTTTCTCTGATTAATTTGCGTCAGATTTCGCTTATAAAACATGTAGTTATAAAATGTTTCCCCGATGCAATGAAACGTACAACAATCCGAATAACTTATAATTTTTTAATCCACGTATCAGTTCAGTGAACTGTCGTAGCGTGCACACATCCGTTTGTAACAATTTCGAATTACTAGGAAAACGCTCAGTTGGACGCGTTGTTGAGCGAGCACCGGTATACGTGCAACATGACCCGAGTACGACATTCCCATAAGGCCCACCACACAGTGTAGGCCTAACTGGATATTGACATTGTACACTTATTAATCCTGTCAAATAATTTTTTGAGGAAAAAATTGCGATGTCGCTGAATTTTTGCAGAGACCTTCCTTAAATGATACTTATCAACATACTAAAACTCCCTACAATCGGACTGGAGCTTCGGCCGCCATATTGGAAAATGGCGGCCAAAAAGTGTTTGTTATCGAATATCTCCAAATTCGTTTGAGATAGACAAAATATCTCAACAAGAGAAATATTCCCCATTTAATTCTTTACAAAACAGGTGTCTTCTATAGTTTTGGTAGGGGCAACGGTTACGTCACAAATCGTGGTTTATATGTTGCTTATTGGAGTACCAGCTTATTTCCAAATTTTCACGCCCAGCATCAAACAATGCCCGGTAAATCCGTAAGGAATCGATTTATATACAGAAGAACTTTTGTACGGGGTTCATGAAAGCTTCCATTAGTATTTTAAAAAATCAGTTCTGCGAAATCGGATTTTGCATTTACCCGGAATTTGGTTTTTTCCATTGTTGGCATTTCCTAAAAAATGCCATATTTTACTGTCCATTATTAAGCACTAATAGCATTGGAGGAAAAATTCTTTCTACGCACATTGAAATGACTTAAATAATGATCCGATAACAACCAAAGTTATAATCCAATATGGCTGCTAATTCCTAATACTCACAATATGAATACTGTCTTCGTGCGGTTTTTACACTCTTTTTGTTACATCATTCACTTTGATGTTGTGGATATTAGGAATTAGCAGCCATATTGGATTTAAACTTTGATTGTAATCGATCATTATTGAGTCATTTCAATGTGCGTAGAAAGAATTTTTCCTCCAATGTATTAGTGCTTAATAATGGACAGTCAAAAAGGGCAATTTGAGGAAATGCCACAATGGAAAAAACCAAATTCCGGGTAAATGCAAAATTCGATTTCGCAGACCTGATTTTTTAAAATACTAATGGAAGCTTTCATGAACCCCGTACAAAAGTCCTTTTGTATTTAAATCGATTTTTACGGATTTACCGGGCATTGTTTGATGCTGGGCGTGAAAATTTGGAAATAAGCTGGTACTCCAATGAGCAACATTTAAACCACGAATTTGTGACGTAACCGTTGCCCCTACCAAAACTATAGAGGATACCTGTTTTGTAGGAATAAAATGGGGAATATTTTTGCCATTGAGATATTTTGTCTATCTCAAACCAATTTGGAGATATTCGCTAACAAACACCTTTTGGCCGCCATTTTACAATATGGCGGCCAAGCTCCAGTCTAATTGTAGGGGAGTTTTAGTATGTTGATTAGTATTATATAAGGAAGGTCTCTGCAAAAATTCAGCGACATCGCAATTTTTTCCTCCAAGCGTCAATATACGATCTTATTTGACAGGATTATATACTATTCCAACATCTTTGCATTGTACAAATTCACGTCAGCCTTCTAAAGTATATCTTTGTATCTTCACTGCCTCCTTCATTTGTTAACATCATTTTTTCGAATTATGATTACCAATAAGTCTTTAACGTCTTGACCGATTTAGCTGAAAATTTGAAAAAATAAGAGTAAATGGTGTACTTAATGACCCTGCAAAATTTCATATCGATCGGAACATTTTTTTTTTTTTTTTATAACCAACGATCGGATTTTGTTCAAAAATTATACAGCAACCCGCCTAGGTGGTATGTACATGTGTGAAAAATTTCAGGTCGATCAGAGAAACGGTGCGACCTGTATCGAAGCAGTAACAGAAAGAAAAAAAAACAAACAAAAACAGACATTCGAGCCATAAGAGTCAAGTGGAGACGCTCGCTACGCTCGCTCAATAAGACATTAGAAATTCAGGTTTTTACGCTATTAGATTTTAAAACTATTTATCATTATGGTGTGTTTATCAAATAAACACAAATGCAAATATTATTGAAAAACATATCTTGCATTCAGGCCTTTTAATCTGAACATGAAAAATGTTTAGGTGCCGCACTGACACGCACTGCTTATCTCATTAACCCTTTAAGTGACATAAGTGTTGCACTTTAAATTTTAACTCTAAATTTTGAATTTTGATTTTGATCTTGATGAAAATTTGAGGTGACTTTCGAAATCTCTGAACTTAGACTTGCTACGTTTTTGGGTACAATCGAAGAAATATTTCTCATGAATATCGTACTTTTACGATTTTTTCCAATTTTTAGTGCTATATTTTCGTGACATTTGGGCCGATTCTGACCAAACGGTGCGGACTACAACGTTCATATTTCACATGGACATTAAGGTTATGGTGATGTGGTACCTTTTGAAAGAAAAAGTTGAAAAAGTTAACCAGAATTCAGTAACTTCACGGGTTCAACTCTGTCACGGGACCGACTCGGTAGTAACAGTAATCGTTCCGGTTGTTGTTGGTCGAGGTCGAAAGGTATGATTTACATGGCCGTGGACGGCCAAATGTGAACAAATGATTCGCAGTCAGTTGTCAAATATTCGAAATGACATAGATGTGTGTATAATCTCCAATCGGGGAGAAATTGGATTTAAATGTATAATTTCATAAAAAAAAGGGAACGCACGGGGACTTTTAGGGGTAGGCCCTTATTAAAGGTAGGTTTTCTTTGAGCATACTATTGTTATTCTTTGAGAAAGTTAAAAATCTGGTTGTGTTTACGTGTAGGCCAAGGCTTTCATCCACCATTTTATACAAAATATAGCCGAGTCGGACTCGGTTGTCACGGATTATATCGCAACAATAAGGTCGATCACTTACAACCGAGTCGATTACGGTAGAAAACGCCTGGGTCCAACTCTGTCAGAGTTATAGAATCGCAGATGATGCGAAGAGAGAAAGATGGAACAAGCTAAGGACAAGATACAGGAAATCGGGCATGTAAAGTACATAAGTACAAAAGGAATAGCAAGCGAGTAATAAGGTAAAGCCTAAGAAGATTCAGGTTCAGATGTGCTTTTATTCTAAAAAAAAATACATGTTAGGTACATTTATTTAGCATGTGATACATATAATTTGAGAAGCCCACAAAAATCTATGTTGACTTGAGTGTGGGCCATTATCTCTAAAATGGAATATTTTGGTAACAAAATGACGGGGTATGTACATGAGACATGAAAGGAAAGTAGAGGAGAAGTAGAAAGAAAGGATATTATGTAGAAAGGAATGAACATAGATATCTTAACACCTATAGTAGGCTAGATACACAGTCTCCAATACCTCCGCACAGGCGCGAGTGTACCAAATTGAAGCATCAATCACACCCATTAGCGTTCCGATAGACCCCCAAATTCACGAGAATTGTCTCAATCGGAGTGGCAAAGGTTCACATTACCATTCGATTCCCAACACCCACAGCTATCATTTCAAGCTTGATTAACTCAACATTTCGTTCGCCTTCATAAGCGTCGCGAAAGCTATGAACACGACCGACGCTAAATTTTTTCGTCCGCACAGTGACAACTTAAATATTAAATTTCTTTGTTATAAATGCACTTACGGGACATCATTTTTATGTCCATGTTTTTCATTATTAATAAACATTTAATATAGTGTACTTGTATACGTCCAAATAACATAAATACAGTCTGTTTCATGATCAAATAGACCTCAAGATGCGTTTTTAAGAATACGCACTGTTTTTCGTTTGATGGCAAAACTAGAGTTTTTTCAAAAATGATTATTCAAATGCTCAATATAATAGTTAATGATGTTGGCAACAAAATGGCTATCTTGAATTTGGCCATAAATATTACAGATACACTGTAAATAATAAAATACCTAAAGCTGCGCGCGGCACTCGAGTCGGGAAAACGTACTATATCACTGTAAATTTCCTTCTAATTAAGTTAATTCTTATTTGTCACTCTTGAACGTAATTAAAGCAAATCCTGATTAGAATAAATGTAATTCAACAAAAAAGTACAGTCAGTTTCCAAAAGTTAGTCCCCCATTACATATTTTTAAGAAATTGACGGTTTGCAAAGACAATTGTCCAGTGGATATGTTTATAATTGTATGTTGGATATAATTAAACTCCTACCTGGGATAAAACATAACCTGATACCCATTCTTTGCGATTATGGCTGTACAAATAGTTTGAGTTCCTGAAAAAATATAAGTCACAGCGAGTGACACTCAATATTTTCTTTCACACTTCCCCCACTTCAATGTCCAATTACTTAGTTTAAGCATAGCGTTTAAGCGTTTAAAAACATTTATTTTTAAGTATCTTACATAAGCAAAAACATTGTTACAGGGAAATATAAAAGAATATGTAGTTATAGACTGTTCCAAAAAGTGGGTTTCTAAATGTATAACTAGTAAATAATATTTTATAACGTATTGTATTCATTGTACATTTGTCATTACGACAATTACACCATGTACAAAGTACATTGTTTAGCTTTTAATGTCATTTACATCAAATAGTAGACATAACTGTCAAATAAAAAATAGAAACCCTCCAAACAGTAAATGCAGATGCTGCATGCAGCTTCAAGGCTCGAGTGCAAAATGATAAAACGTACCGTTACTTACCGTTTATTAAAAATATTTTTAAACTTTTAATATACAAAGCAAAATTTTGTACCGGTATCACATATGGTGCAGTGACATGGCCATTGGGCGTAAAGAAGAAAGAAAAATTTGAAGCTGCGGGATTGCAATTTTTAAGGGGAGTGTAACGGGAGTTACGAAGATTGATAAGATGAGGAGCACGAAGATTGGGAAAGAACTAAGAGTAGAGAGTTTAAACTTTAAGCTGGGGAAAGAAAGGCTGAGGTGGTTTGGACACATGAAGAGGATGCAAAAGAACAGGATTCCGAAGATGCAATATAACAAGACGCAGGAAACTAACAGAAAAAAGAGGGAGGCCCAACTGAGATGGGAAGACATTATAGCAATGGAATTTAAAAAGGAGAAATGCAGCTTAGGAAAGGATTAACCAGGAAAATGAAGGGGAAAAACGAAAAAATATGGCAAAAACTGGTGGAGGTCCCTAAAGAAGAAGACAGTGACGAGGAAGAAAGATGATGCAGAGGAAAATAGATTATGGGGAAGAAGCGTCAGGCATGGCTAGCCCATGGATGAGCGGGAGCCAAAAATGGGGGTTTGGGGAACGTCCCACCCCTACCCGACTTAGTTGGAAATAGGGCTCGATATTAATTTTAATTAATTAATTTAGTAATTATTGTTGCCACAATAAGAAATTAAGCAAAACGTAATTTTTTAAGATAATTAATAAATAAAGAATACAGTTTGTTCACAGATTCTTTTTTGCAGAGAACTCATTTTGCTTCAAACTTGTTTTATATAATGGCTATCTCTAGTCAAAGGAAACCGGCGCGGCTTCAGAAAGGGTTGATACCTTCCATCATGTAACTCTGGAGGATTTATTCCGGGAAAGGATTCCAAGGTTTCTTTTCCATATATCTGACTGATAGTTTGCACGTTTGATGTGTTTATGAAGTGCGTCTTTACAAGGAGGGACAATGGTAAGTTCTATGGTTCCCCTTTTCGTGCAAAACATCGAATAGCGCAAATTTCGTTACTTTTGTTATGCTTTCTCCTTCATAAAGTTCATAACCAAACTCTTCTACACCATCCATTGTTTCGGGATTCACATCAAAGTTTGTCCGAGAAAGGGGCAACTGACTCGATGCTCGAAGAATTGCACAGAGTGGACTTTAAAACAATTATTTTTGCTGCAGCTATCTTTCCTTTTCCTTCAAAGCGCTAACTGTACAACATCAAGAAAATGCGTGCACCCCGAGAAGTGTGTTGCATGTTTCTGCCCCATAGCGTACTATGTAAGATTTTCATGTTTTCCCAAAAATTTTCGCCTTTGAAGAGTGCCCGTTTGTAAGAAAAGAGATTTCTTGAACAAAAATAGGCTACAAGGTTAGTTTTTAATTTGGGCAGACAAATTACAAACAAGGTTTATTTTTATTTGTACATTATTTATGTATTTATTAATTATTTTTTTATCGTTGTCATAATTACATTCATCAAGAAGAAACGGCGTCGACACTAGCAAACATTTTGCTAAAAATTTAAAAATCCTTTGAAGAAATCTCGTGCCTCGAAGAGCCTTGCTGATGTCACAAACGAACATGACACCATGTCACGGGTTTTCTGCCACAAGTGCTCCTTGGACATCAGTGAACATCAGTGTAGTTAACCTTTTGGTTGATTGATGGCAAAGGGAAAGAGGATAATAGGGCGACATCCGTGTCGTCACAAATAATAACAAAGTCTTCATATCCCGCTCCTGTCGCGTGATTAGCATGAAGTATAATTCTAGTAAAAAGCTTCGTCTTGCTACGATAAAGGATCTGGTACGTTATCATACAGTTTAGTGTACCGATAACATTCAGTTCCACAATTTTCGAAGAATTGTAAAATAGAAACAATGAATGGTGTAGAAGAGTTTGTGTGAAATATTTATGGAGGAGATAGCATAACAAATAAACATTTGCGCTATTCTTTTTGTTCGTTGTTCTGCACGAAAAGGGGCACTATAGAACATACTTTTCTCCACCTTGTAAGGACGCACTTCATATATACATCAACCGTGCAAACACCTCAGTCTGATTAGGGAAATGAGCCATGGAATCCTTTTCAAAAATACCTCCTCCAGAGTTGCATGGATGGAAGATATCAACGATTTCAGAAGCTACGCCGGTTCTTGAAATATGGTTGATCATTGAACCAGCTCCAACTGATGTGCTGTAACTCTTAGCATGCAATTGTTCACGCCAATGTCTTCCATAGTCATGTTATTGATTGCGTAATTATCTTCGTCGTACCGACATGTGCAAAATACAGACTTGTACAAATTATGTCAGTACAAGAGAAGATGAGAACGAAGAAAACATCGACTCAGACGTGAATGAAGAGGTCTGAAAATGTAAGTGATGTTCCTATTGAAAATATGTTTTTTTAAATTTTATATTATACATTTCACGTATCAAAATATGCATATCCTTTTCTTACAAAAAGTCTATGCTATAGGCTACTGCAGGGATTTTGACTAGAGATAGACATTTATATACAATATTTGAAGCAAAATGAGTTCTCTGGGCAACACATAAATTTTGAACAGTGTTCACAACACTGAACAGACTGGACTTTTTATTTATAATTAATCTTATAAAAAATTACGTTTGGGGTCATTTCTTTTTGTAGCAACAATAATTACTAAATATTCATAAAAATGATAAATAACGGTATGATTTATCATTATGCACTCGAACCTGAAAGCTGCATGCAGCAATCTGCATTTACTGTTTGGAGGGTTTCTATTTTTTATTTGACAGTTATATTGCCTTTTATGTCTACTATTATATTGTGTCTTAATGAAATTGTATATTAATAGCTAAACAATGAACATGGACATGGTGTTATTGTTGTAATGACAAATGTACAATGTATACAATATATAAATATTAATTTATTTACTAATTATACATTTAGGGACCCACTTTTTGGAACAGTCTCTACCTACATATTCTTTATATTTCCCTGTAACAATGCTTTTGCTTGTGTAAGATACTCTCAGAATAATATTTTAAACGCTTAAACGCTATCTTAAAGTAAGTAATTCGGCATTGAAGAGGGAAAGTGTGAAAAAAAATATTGAGTTTTCCCCCCGTTTTGACACATTTTTTTCAGGAATTTAAATATTTGCATAGCATAATCGCCAAAAAGGATATCATGTTATGTTTTATCCCAATATGGATTAAATTTTATATCTAATATACAACTAAAAACATATCCCCTGGACAATTGTCTTTGCAAACGCTCAATTTCTTAAAAATATATAGCAGGGACCCATTTTTTGGGAAAATGACTGTACTTTTTTGTTTGAATTACATTTTCCCTAATACTGATTTGCTTTTTTGCGTTCAAGAGTGAAAAATAAAGAAATTAACTTTAATTAGAAGGAAAATTTTCAGTGATATAGTTACGTTTTTCCCGACTCGAGTGCCGCGCGCAGCTTTAGGTATTTTATTATTTACAGTGTACTGTAATATTATGGCCAAATTCAAGATAGCCATTTTGTTGCCAACTCATTAACTATTATATTGAGCATTTGAATAATCATTTTGAAAAAAAACTCTACCTTTGCCATCAAACGAAAGCAGTGCGTTTTTCTTAAAAAAACGCTCTTGAGGTCTATTTGATCATAAAACAGACTGCATTTATGTATATGGACGTATAACAAGTACACTATATTAAGAACGTGATTAATAATGAAAACATGGACAGAAAGATGATGTCTGTAAGTGCTTTATAAAAGAAATTTAATATTAAAGTTGTCACTGTGGGGGACGAAAAAATTGAGCGTCGGTCGTGTTCATACGTCGTGACGCTATGAAGGCGAACGAAATGTTGAGTAATCAAGCTTAAAATGATAGCTGTGGGTGTTGGGGAAACGAATGGTATGCGTGAACCTTTGCCCCCACGTTTGAGCGAATAATTTTTCCTATCGGAACGACTACATTCAAGATGGCTTTCCCATTGTCCCGGAAGTGGACCACTGACTGCTAGTCTAGCCAATTATATGGGATGTCTATGGGAATGAAAGGGAAAAAACGAAGGGAAGAGGGAAAGGAAAGGAGGAAAAAAACCCTACCACCGATTTAGTCAATTGAAAGGGGAAGAAACCAATACCAAAATACCCTAGGATTAAAAAAATATTGATACTTTTAAGGCATTGTTAGATTTTTTAATTAGTTTAGTATTAGTATTAAGATTAAAACAAATTTTTAGAAAAAGGTAATTGTAAGGGGAAGCCTCAGCTTAAACTTTCCCTTTTTTCCTTAAATAAGAAAAAATTATTGTTATTATTATTATATTTTTATTTTTTTTTTTGGATGTATTTTCTAAAAACTGGGTTAAAACCGGGAGCTAACATTTTATTTTTATTTTATTTTTAAATTATTATTTATTTTATTATTTTTAAATTTTATTATTATTATTATTATAATCCTCAAGGTTAGGCAAAAAGACTAATTTTTGGGTTTAGGGACCAAACCCGAATAGTGTTCTTTACCGGGTTTTTATCTCATTACTTATCTTGTTCTTTCTTTGGTAGTCTTTGGGGACGTTCCCCCCTAAAAAGGGAAATTTGAAAAGTTTAAATTATCTGCCTAAAGGAACTGAACTTTTTCCCCGTTCTTTTTTAATAAAAAAGGAACTGTAACGTTCCCTCGTTCCCAAATGGAATTATATTCCTTCCGTTCCTTTACACATCATTGATTTTTAAAAAAATAATAAATTTTAAAAGATTTTTTTTTTCATTTCTTTTATTAAAATGAGTCCAGGTATCTGTCGAGGGGGGCAAAATTTTTTTAAAAAAAAAAAGTCACTTATATTTCTACAGCTTTTTCGATATTACTGGCTCTATGGAATTTTTAAGGGATTCGAGCCCAAAAGGAACTTATAAAAACTTAAATTTGTTCCCAAATTCCCCCCGAAATAGAAATTTTACGTTTCAATTCCTGATCAAAAAAGGAACTCGTTTCCCAAAAAGTTTCGAAAAAAGGGAAAGCGTTCCTCCCCAAGACTGCTCGGGCTGATTTCCTGTCGTTACAGATTGTTTATGCAATTTTTTTTATTTATTTTTGGAAAATTTTTCGGACATGTAAACCCGCCATGTTCTATACTAAGAAAAAAGATCAGGGGCCCTTTTCCCCTTCTTTTTTTCATTCCCAGATTCGGCGAGTCCCGATCGTGGCCGACTATTGGATGCTATAGCTACGTTGGATATCGTACGCCCAACGGTGACGTAAAAAGAGAATAAAACCAAGGGAAGAAGCTTTTTTCACTATTTGGGTAGCTCCTTTGTAGAGATATTTTGGGGCGCGCCATCTTTGGGGTGTACCGTGTGACGTCACGGAAGGCTGCTA
>JAMZAV010008406.1:0-29925 GCA_024449915.1 Sweltsa coloradensis
GAAGCCAAAAAACGATCCATTCCCCACCGTCTTAGTAATTTCTATTTGCTTACCGAAATACGCCTCACACTGAGACGGGGAAAACTCCTGCAGAAGTAATGCTACAAAAAAAAACCACGCACTAGGTTGTCCCTACTAAAACCAGATTTTATAAATCAATGAACAAAAAAGCAAGAAGAAAAGAGTCGCATGACAAAACTAGAGGGTTAGTACCAAAACATTTTCTTACCAGGGGATAAAGTTCTGGTTAAATGTGTGAGGGGGGAAAGAGAGTCGTGGAACAGGGGGGTTGTAGTAAAGGTGGTCAGCCCAGAAACCCTTTCCCTGGGAAATTTTGCAGGTAGAGTCAGGTATACTCATGCCAATCATCTAAAGAAACATCTAGGAGAAAATGCTAATAGGGACATTGAACAGTGTAAGGAATCAAGGAACAACCAACGGAATTGAACCCAAACAAGGCTACCCCATCCTTCATTCCTTGCCCTGTTCCGATGACCCTTCCCTCCGAGGTTACCCCTCATCCGACCATAAACGAGTCCATCTTTAGTCCCCTCCAGCCAAAGGTTCCGCCGCTAGTGCCGGTAAAAAGTCCACGTCCTGAGCGCATAAGAAAAGCTCCTGTAAGACTTAATTTGTAAGGGTATCCCTTATTGGTTGCCTTGGGGGCAAGTACACTTTATCAATTATCATTAGTTCATTGTACCTATATATATTTTGAATATTAGGTTTTAAGCATAAGCCCGCTTTAAGGACATAGTATTGATTCATAGCAGTTGTCGAAAAGTTTGCCCCGACTGGGGTTCAAACCCAGAACTCCGGCTTAACGTGCCATAGCTTTACCAATTAAGCTACCGGGACCACAGAACAAACCTTTACGAAACTGCTATTTTTTTGGGTGACTGTTGACTTTCATGACATAAATCCAACAGAAGACTGCAATGTAGCTGTAAAATCTGAAAGATCGCATGGATAAATCCAATCACGTCTCATCTCCCATGAGTTGAGTAGTATGAATATTAGGTTTTTAAGCATAAGCCCCTTTAAGGACATAGTTATTGATTCATAGCAGTTGTCGCAAAAGTTTGCCCCGACTGGGGTTCGAACCCAGAACCTCCGGCTTAACGTAAAGGTTTGTTCTGTGGTCCGGTAGCTAATTGGTAAGCTAGGGCACGTTAACCCGGGGGTTTCTGGTTCAAACCCAGTCGGGGCAAACTTTTTCGACAACTGCTATAAATCAATAACTATGCCCTTAAAGCGGGCTTATGCTTAAAAACCTAATATTCATACTACCCAACTCATAGGAGATGAGACGTGTTTGGGATTTATCCATGCGATCTCTCAGATTTGACAGCTACATTGCAGTCTTCTGGTGGATTTATGTCATGAAAGTCAACAGTCACAAACAAATAGCAGTTTCGTAAAGGTTTGTTCTGCGGTCCGGTAGCTTAATTGGTAAAGCTATGGCACGTTAAGCCGGAGGTTCTGGTTCGAACCCCAGTCGGGGAAAAACTTTTCGACAACTGCTATATTTTATATAAAATATGTATTATTTATTTTTGTTACCTATTATTTATGTATTATTCAGCTTTGGACATTACCAATGGTTATGGGAAAGGTTCCATGAGACTCATGTGAAGGGGGATCCCTATTGTGCAAGTCCACTATTTTTTTTGTCTATATTGTTATTTTGGAAACTGTAATTTATTTTTTGAACTTATGTATCCCGGTACCTATTTGAGCAGTTGTCACATTTGTATTACTTTTGCTGATATGAAATGTTACTAATTTTTTTGTAAAGGAAAGATGTGTAGTAGAAGGCAGTGGACGATGTCGGGCTCCCAGGATGCCGTGCGGCATGCTGAGAGTGAGCAGACAAGTGTCGGGGCCGGGTCGTGACGGACCACATTGTAACATTGTCCAGTAAAGCAACTTATTAAATACTTGTACAGGCCTACTGTCATTTACCCATGTCCTAATCTACTACACCATACTGTGTTTTTTACTTTAGTAGGTAGAATTTTGACTCCTAGACGTTACTGTAAAAGTAGTTAAGTAGACCAACATTAGCCTCCGCTTATATGTCATCGTTCGATTAACTATTGCCACTGAGGTACAAATTACAATTTTTGTGATCATTGAATTTTTCATGAATTATTTCACGAATTATTTCATGAAACTTTTAAACACTAGCTAGAAATTTTACCAAATAATCCAAAATGGTCTCCAAACATTTCAGAGTCAAACAGATCAAACGGAGGGGGGGGGGTGTAGTAGTATCTATGGGCCAAATCGAGTGTAATGTATCATTCTGCAATTGATTAGGCTGCCAGGGATTTCTGACCCAGAAAAAGTTTTTGAAATTCATAAATCATTTCGTATATGAAAAGCTTTCTTACTCAACAAAGGCATCTATTTTGCCTACACCTGCACAATTTCCTCTAGTCCAGCGGCATAGCTGGAGATATCCAAGGAATACTTCATCTTAGTATAAAGCTCGAAATTTGGGATAATAAATGGACATACCCTACTGTGATTTAAGGAAATTGAGCCACTCGAAAATTTACCCAGCAAGCCCTAAAATCAAAGATGGGATCCAAACATTTATTTATTTTGGTCCGATGTTATTCATTTTTACTTTACGCATATATTTTTATGTGCTGAATTGAAATTTGAGGTTTAAAAATTTAAAAATTTTGTAATGGGGGGTCCCTAAAATCTAACATGGCAACCAATAGTTTCTCATTTATTCTTTAGTTTTATGAATTTCGGTTCTAAGAGTGTATTGAGCTACTTGGTTTAATTTTGAATGAAAAATTAAATTTGGTGTATTCGTATATCCTATTAGGGCGGCAAATACGTACAAAAGCCGAGCGAATTTTTACGAAAACTCACAACAAGACGTGCAGCTACCCGAAGAGATAGAAGTGAACTGATTTCTCTGTATCTCTCTCCCTCTCTCTTTCCCTGACTCTGTCTCGCCCACTACTAGGGGCTGCGTTCCGTAATTTGTTAAATATGCTATTGCGTGCTTGACCCATTCCGAAAGCTGTTGAATATGCTATGCTTGGCGTTCCGAAAACATGGTTTGTAGCATATTCAGCATACTAAATGTGCTCGCGGTTTTAACTTGAGCATTCCCAGCATATGGGAAAATTGGCGGTATTTTAAAATAAAAAATGGCGGTTTACCTAATTAAAATTGTTATGTATTGTTCTTTGACGTGACAAAACCAAAAAAAAATTGCGTAATATTTGTTTTACCTGAGTCAGCCGCTTGAATAAACAAGGGTAAGTCACTTACACTTAACTTAATAACTTAAATTCCTTATATGACGGATTTAACCTAAAAAATTGCGTAAAATATATTTGCAGCACCTGTGGCAACGCGCATGCGCGCCTCCCCGAAACAGCCATACTCATGCTCGACGTGTTCCGAAGTATATCGTGCTTACAGATGCTTTAACGTGCTGGGAGAATGCCAGCACCAAGCATATTCAACAGCTTTCGGAATGTACCCTGTAGTGTAACAACTTGAGCAGCTGTATGTTTTGCTGATAGAATGAATGAGATTGCACATGTGGTCAGGTTATCTTATCTCAAAACATAAACAAAACAAAGCAGCAAGAGTCTTGGCACAGAGCCAATACTGACTAGGAATACGTAAATGGGGTCGTAGGAGGGGGGGGGGGTGGGGGCAGCGCTGCAGAACCCCTAACTACCTGCCGCACGAAGCATTACTTCATTAAAACTGTACATAATACTCACCCTATCACATTTATTTTTTTCGACATAAGTTTTTAGACAAGTGAGCGCAGAGAAACAAAAACACATTGCCGAGTTTGAAAAAAAAGGCAAAAAGTAACATTTGTGCCACCATCTTGGGAAAATAATCACTTCTTAGACATGTTATCAAATAGTGGGAATTAAAATGCTGAGAAACTATTTTATTAAAAATCATGACATTTTTAGATTCCTAAAATAAAACATTAAACATTTTTAAAATCGGTTGATAATTGGGTCGTTCCACAAACATTTGATTGGAGGCACCTGTTGATAACTAATTAGGTTATTGTTGAAAGTCGCCTGCCACATACCGATTTCGGATGGGAGTTTTGGGAAATTAATTCCAAAAGATGAAACACTTGTTTTTATTCTAAAAATAAAACCCGAAGTATTATCCAAACTACTTTTTTTTACAAGTAAAACAAAGTTTTCTAGGCCCAGTTTTCCCGGAATTTTTGCTTTCCAAATTTGGTGTTTTTTCAAAATAAACATTATTCAAAAGCTCTTATAATGTAAGTAGCATTTTTCTTACATTTATAAACTTTAATAACTAGGGAAACCCCCAAAGTCGTTGTTAGACGAGTGAAAGAGCCATGTGTTGAGTACCCGGGAACATATGCATTTTCGTTAGATATATATTGTGGGATAAGTAATAGGGTTTTTAAGTGTAGTTGGTATAAGGGGACGTCAACTGTAAGGCCATAATGCGCCACTCTAGCCTATGATAGGCTAGGGAGGCCTAAGGTAGGGGGGAAAAAAAGTAAAGTTAGTGGGTACTCAACACATGGCTCACTCACTCATCTAACAACGACTTTGGCGTTTCCCTAGTATAATCTTTATACAGACATTTGTGGTCACAGACCCTTGTTGAACAGATAGGCTACACCCCAAGCTAAATGGAACGGTCGGTGTATGACCCCTAGAACAGGTACTTCCTCCAGTGTCAAAGTATGAAAAATTAAAGACGATTCCGTCTGGGCTCGGGGTAGAATTGGCCCAGAGCATGGCTCTGCTAATTGTAAAAGGCAATTCAAGAGAAAAAGTTCACCACGCAAACATCAGCTAATAAGAGGGAAGTATATTATACTTCACAAAACTAGAGGCGAGCTCTAACAATCGTCGTCGGGACACCACCCCTTCCCTTGACGACCTCCCCGACGACGGTGACAGTGACACAACGAACGATGACAAAGACAATGATGACCACGACGTGAGAAATCTCCCTTCCTCCCCTTACCCATGGCTGGTTCTGACCAGCATGGGCCCCTCCTCCCCATCCCCTAGGCTAGAGTGGTGCATTATGACCTAACGGTTGACGCGTCCTTAATCCAAATAATAATAATAATAATAATAATAATAATAATAATAATAATAATAATAATAATAATAATAATAATAATTGGATGAGCGAAGCGAAGACTTCAATTTCACCGACCCCCCAAAAAATTTAGCTCGGGTGTTTTTTTGTTTTTTTTTTTGTTTTTTTTTTTTTCGTTTTTCTGTCTGTTTGTTCGCTCTCTACCGGGCAAACGGCATATGCGATCTTGATGAAAATTTGACACGACCTTCGTTTTCTCTGAACTTAGACTTGCCACGTTTTTGGGTACAATCGAAGAAATATTTCTCATAAATATCGTACTTTTACGATTTTTTTCGATTTTTAGTGCGATATTTTCGAGACATTTGGGCCGATTCTGACCAAACGGGTGGGGCTACAACGTTCATATTTCACATGGACATTAAGGTTATGGTGATGTATTGCTTTTGAAAGAAAAAGTTGAAAAGTTAGCCAGAATCGAGAGAAATAAAGCTTTTAATATATACGTTTTTTGACTTTTTGTACGATATTTTCGAGACATTTGGGCCAATTCTGACCAAACGGGTGGGGCTACAACGTTCATATTATACATGGACATTAAAGTTATGGTGATGTAGTACCTTTTGAAAGAAAATGTTGAAAAAGTTAGCCGGAATCCATAGAAATATAGCTTTTAATGTAAGATTTTTACGTTAAATAATAACAAATTACAAGAAACAATAGAAACTTGACAACAATCACCTACAATGCGTCGGCAGAAAAACAAAGCACTTGCAAAAGTAAAGATATCCCACGCAAACTAAAAACTTTAAAAAGCTCATCCATCAACGCGGCGGGACTTTAGCGTTTTCCTAGTAATAATAATAATCAAACACCCGGTTCCAACATAAGTCAGGTCGGGGGGTGACGTATCACCAATTTCTCGGGCTGTGGACTTTCAGTGTTTGCTAGCCAGGCTCAACACCTCCTCATCTACTTCGATGTCTTCTATGACAGGCATTTCTACCAGTTCTCTCCATTTCTTTCTATCCTCCCAGAGTCTTTCTTCATTAATTATTCCCCATGATTCCCTCTTTCTTCAACGTTCCATTTTATTTGGTTCCTCCATCTATCTCTTGGGCGACCAGCTTTTCTTACTCCCCCGCATGTGCGTTCAAATTCTCTTCTTAGGATTCTATCTTGTTTCATTCTTTGTACGTGCCCATACCATATATCATACAGTCTTTCTTTTCCTATTTATTTCGTAAACTTTCCACTCCTAGTTTGTTTCTTATTGTTTTGCTCCGTACCTTGTCTATTTTTGTTAAGGCTACAGAACTTCTTAAAAATTTCATCTCTGCTGCTTGTAATCTGCTGTCTTCCTTTCCTCCTATTGTCCATGTCACGGATGCATATGATATTATTGGGAGGAAATACATTTTGTACAATAACATCTTGCACCTGGATGATATTTCTTCTTTCCATAATAGTTTACGTACACTTTGGTAAAATTTGTCTGCTAATATAATTATTAAAAACAAAACAAAATATTTAGGTCTAGGCAAACAGAGAAAGTGGTTTATAGCTTTTTGGTTTCAGAGTGCGTCAACCGTTTGTCCTCGTTGTCGCCGTCTTGTTATGAAAAAAGGCTATTGTCCCATACGTCCCAATTTAGTTGGATGAGCGTAGCGAGCGAAGCGAAGATTCCATTTCACTACACTGGAGAAAAAAATCCGGAATGTTTTTTTTTTTTTCTTTCTTTCTTTCTTTCTGTATTTTTGTCTGTTTGTTAACACGATTCCGGCTATACCGATACTCCGATTACGATGAAATTTTATGGAGGTCTTCGAAATCTCTGAACTTAGAACTGCCACGTTTTTGAGCACAATCGAAAAATTATTTATCATGAAAATCGCAATTTTACGATTTTTTTTTTTTTTTTTTAATTTCTTCAACTTACAACACCTACATGCTTTGTCCGATTGTAATGATTTTTTCACAGAACCTTAATTTCATGAATTGATATATTCATGTGAAATTTGAGCGTTATCAAAAAACTATTTTTTACGAAAATCGCAATTTTACGACTTTTTTCGATTTTTTTAATTTCTTCGGCTTATAACACCTACATGTTTTATCCATGTAAGATTTTTTCACAGAACCTTAATTTTATAAATTAATAAATTCGTGTAAAATATTTCTTATCAAAATTTCAATATTACGATTTTTTCCTTTTTAAAATTGCGATTAATTAAAAAAATTTAAAATTTAAGTTAATTTTTTTTAAATTTAATTTAATTTAAAAAAATCTTCAATTTAGTAATAATTTTTTCACAGAACAACAGAAAATCCGCATAACACATGGCAGCTCAATGCACCAATTACGCTCATCCAACAACGCGGCGGGACTTAAGCGTTTTCCTAGTTTTAGTTTGATTAGGGGGCAACACCGCTAGGTCAAAAAAGCGCCACTCTGCCTAGAGGATATAGAGAGGAAAATCCCATGCTGGTGCTGGTCAGAAATAGCAACGGGTAAAGGTGAAAGAAAATGGAGGGTTCTCGCGTCGTGGTCGTCATCGTCGTTGTCATCGTTCGTTTTGTCCTGGTCGTCGTCGTTGTGAAGGTCGTCAAAGAATATGGGGGTCCCCGACGACGACTGCGAGAGTTCGCATTCTAATTTCGGCAAGTAATATACTTCCCTAATTACCAGCTGATGTTTGCGAGATAAAATACGTCTCTATCCTCGCCTTTAACGATTAGTATACAGAGCCATGTTCTTGGCTATAGGTTCTAATATGCACAGCTTAGGCAAACGGAAGCGTAGGGTTCCTAGCATAGGTTAGAATAAAGTAGGCTAGTTTATGAATTAAATTATATGTCATATTACTTTAAGATTGACATTATTACCCTGTTTCTTGTAGATCCTCACCAGAACAAACCAGCACAAACGAAGTGTATAATATTAATAGTATCCTTGATAGCTAGCATTATTTACAGAATGACAGAAGCCATGCATAACGAAAACAAAATAATAATCATCGACTTGGTTCATCTGGTCGCAAACTTTCACGGGCTGTGTTCTATTTTACTAATGGGTATTTTAAACATTTGCAACCTACGTTCAAATTTTTCAAATTTTTATTTCTTGTGAGCTTAAATCAAAATGGATTGTGCTCATTTTGTAAGCAGTTCTCAGTTACCTGGTCACGGATGTCTGTTTAAAATTTCAGCTCAATCTATTTGGCCGTTCGGCCGTATGAGCCCGGACATACATTGGACACAGTCACGAAAAGGTCTGATCGAGTAGCGTTATAGACTTTGTTTCGCTGCGTTCACTCGTCTAATAAAACTTTGAACTGCATTTTTTAATGTAGGGTTTTTCTACCACATTTTTTCAGTTGCGTTGACAGATGAGAAGATAGGTGGCGAGACTCTGACGCAGCATGCAGAGGTTTAGTCAGGATCACTTGCATGGAAGCTCTATCGTTTGTCCTAACGGGTTGTGGTTTGCATTTAAATGTTAAGTAAGAATGTGTGTATGGCGGGATCGGAGTGCATTGCATACCTTTTTTAACCCTGACTACAGTGGCGGCCCCTGGTTAGAGCTGCGAAGCTGCAGCTACCCCTAGTAAAATAGTAAATAAATAAATATTTACTTATTTTAACAAATAAGTTATTTTTATGTTTTTCAAGTTTATACACATTCATTTTGCTATTGGTTTGGCTGTGTGATTTTCTTTTAATTCCGCCGAGCAGTAGCACTTCATTCTACGCATACGGCGAGCTGTAGCTTTGAGACGCTGCAGTCAACTTTGTCCATGTTAAACTGATTTAAATCAACTCGTTCCTCGAAGCGGAAATAAGGCTGCTCGGGTGCTGCTTCTAGCCAGCACTGAGCCCACTGAGGCTCGTTCGGCAACGCCCACCGCAGCAAGCATTGTTCACGTTGCGTTCCCTTCCCACACTCGGACTTTATCAGGAGTTGTAACCTCTTCCCCTATGCGTAGTGTAGTGGGATTGCGGAGTACTTGCCAGATAATTAACCGATAATGAGTAAAAGTGTTGGTGCAATTGATTTTGAACAAAAAGTATAGTTTTTTTAATCTTTCTCTCGAAGAAAAGACTAAGATGACGAAAATTGTATTTTTTTTTGTTGGTTCCGTTGGTCATAATGCAAAACTCTAGCCTAGGGGATATGGAGAGGAGGGGCCCATGCTGGTCAGAAAAAGTCCCAATGCCGTTATTCGTGATAACGTAGAAGGCAATCAGTAAGGGAGCATCGTACAGCCGACATTTCGTGCAGATATTTACACAAAAAATGAATGGATCTGTGGTTGTGAACAAACAAGGAAGCTTTACTTTATTCTTGTTTGTTATTTGTTGGCGATAAAACATGGATGGATAAAGGTTACTCTAATTTAGGTAAATTAGTAGTTCAAATGCGAAAACATGAGAGCTCTGCTGGATGTTGACATCAACTGGTACTTATGGTGGTACTTAGAGAAACGTCCCATTTCTTTTGCAGCACCCCCACAATATAATTCACGAGCCGCCACTGACTGACTGTAATTATTTCACTTAACAGGTAATTTGTAGTAATTTCCCAGGCTTGCAAAGGGGACAAATTTTTAAATGTTGAAATGTGCTCTGCTCATTATATATATTCATCAATATAATATATTAACAGAGAGACAAAATGGCTTTAGACGAGGCAAATCAACAAGTGACACAATTAGTATATTTCTAAAAACCATTGTTGAAGCAGTCGAACAAAACAGACCAACAGTAGGCATAACAAAAAACTAACAAAAGCGTTTGATTGTATTGATCACAAAATATTGCTGGACAAGTTAGAGTACTATGGCATACGTGGAATGCATTGAAACTCTTAACTTCTTACTAACCGACCGACTACAATGCGTATACTAACTGATCTTAAGAACAACAAATTTACAAATTTTAAATCAGAATTTAAAAAAGTGATTTGTGGAGTTCCACAAAGATCGATCCTTGGGCCCCTATTCTTCATTATCTTTGTTAACGACCTACCTGACAATATTGATGATGCCGAGTTATTTGCTGATGACTTTACTACTAATGTAACGGCTGCGGACACAGTTTTACTTAAAGAAAGGGAGAAAAAAGACTTACTGAATATATTGAATGATTTACAATGAACAAACTATTGCTTAACTCTCTAAAAACTAACTTTATCCAGTTCCATTCAATTCAAAAAAACAAATCACTAAACCTCATACATTGCCTTGCAAATTTGAATGACAAATCAGTTGTAAACTCAGTTGAACAAACAAACTTTCTAGCCTAACAATAGATCAAAACTTAACATGCATGCTCACATTAATACACTGATAAAAAAACTCAGCTCTGCTTGTTTTGCAATTAAAAAGCATCAAACATAAGCAATGTACCCATATCAACTGCTAAATTATGCTACTTTCTCTATTTGAATCTCATCTAAGATAGGAATAGAATTTGGGAAATGTCAACTCACATTGATGAAGTTTTCATTATGCAAAAACAAGCAATTAAGCACTATATTTCCTTAGGCCTGGTTTCACCAAAGTCTCCTAAACGACCCGTTAGTTAACAGACCAGTAAAGTAAAACATAGTTAAAGGTGGTGGTTTAATTTGGTGGGTTCCACCATGACTTCCATCAGATAGTTTAACAAAATGGAGAAAATCTGTTACGCAAGCTGTGATTGGTCGCCGTCTTTCAGCTAACGATCAGCTGACTGCCGCCATTATGTCAAGAGGCCTATGTTGTTGTTGTTGTTGTTGTTGTTGTTGCCAATGTAGTGCAATGAAAGGTCTATTTGTGCACTATAAGCACTCAAAATAGCCATTACAATGATATTTAAAATATATTAGATATTTACGTACTTTTCACTTTCAAACTCGAGCTCCACTTCTACTTGCTCCAGCACCATCATCACAGATACCATTAACTTCCCACGCCGTAAACGGATATATACCCTTCGCCTCGTTTGCTCTCCACGCCATTAACGGATATATCCCCAAGCGCATTGGTTTACAATGCAAGTAATTCGTGATGCTCAGCAAGTTCCAATTTTTCACCACAGCAGCAGTGTATTGAATACTTTGAGGTCGGTAATAAAGTTCAACTCTACTAACTGAAGTCAAATGAGCAATTTTATTTTAGTACCGCGCTATAATTCATGACTAGTTTTTCAAGTTATAACAAACATGGCGACCGCCGGCTGTCAAAATCATGTGTCAACTTCTAATATTGCTGATTGGTTGTCTGCTAGTGAGGATGAAGTTGATATTATGTTCATTTGATTCTGGAGTGACCAGAGAAGATAAAAATTCGATTGGACAGATCTTTGTAGTGGTAGTGAGGACGAACCAGTGGAAATGATAGTTTGGTGATTCAACAGGTAGTCTAGGCTTACCTGTACAATGATCCTGGACCAATACAATGCAGTGTTTAGTTTGAACAATGTTGGACATAATATTCCGGTACTGTGAGCCACGTAAGTGAACTAATTGATTATTTAACATTGTTTTCTTTTACAAACATTTGTGATGAGACAAACATGTGAGGTCGATGCCGGGGCCGCGGGAAAATTAAATAGACTGAAACCAGCACTTGGACCATTTTTTATTAAGCGTGGGAAGGGTTAAGATTCGAAAAAGAGTTAGGAAGTCTAGGCTCTACATCACATATTTATTAAAATAATCTTGTCTTTCGTAGATTAATTATTCTTGGGCGTCGAACAGATCTTTCAATAAAAATTTATGATTTCTTCGTCGTCGTCGGAAGAAAGAGATGTATCACACACGTTGAATCATGCCATGATGATAATAATTGGATGAGCGTAGCGAGCGAAGCGAAGATTCCATTCTACTAGGGGTGTGCAAATATTCGAATTTTCGAAGTGTTCGCGAATAATTTGCAATTCGTATTCAATTCGAAACTCGAATAGTAAGTATTCGAATTTCAAAAAAAAAAAAAAAAATTGGAAATTTTATGAAACGTAAGCGTTTTGAGGGGCAAATGCCCATGTTAGATCCCGAAAAGGGGCTCTCGTTCTCACAGATGATGAAGAAGAAGCAAGCCTTGGGCCCGAAACTAACATGTCCACTTCCAAGTCTACGGCGAAGAAAAGTGCTATTTGAGAATTGTACATTCCACAAATGCGATAGACCTACCCTACCCTTACCTAATTAATTGTAAGTTCCCTTAATACAATGTAGGCCTTTAAATATCCATTTCCCCCCCCCACCCCCCCACTTTTAAGCCTTGTCCTAGGCAGGCCCTAGCTAGGTCCTTGCTTACTGGACCAAGCCCGTAAGTCTATATGGTAGGCCTAGGCCAACCGTTCTTAACCTAGGCAAGCCATTCTTAGCAATAGCTAGGCCTACCTTTCTTAAGATTATTAGCTAGGCCCTCCTAGACTAAGGGTGAGGGTAAATTGGCCTTATCCACTGAATTAGGGCCTAGGCCACCTAGACCATAAATTTAAGTTGGAAATTACTAAATATTGATTTTTATGTGTACAGCATGTTAATATGCATTGTTTTGGCAATTATTCAATATTCGACTTCGATATTCGACTTTTTTCTGTGTACTATTCGATATTCGTATTCGAAGTGAAAAAATCACTATTCGCAACACCCCTACATTCTACTACACTGGAGAAAAAAATCCGGAATGTTTTTTTTTTTTTCTGTTTGTATTTTTGTGTGTCTTTTAACACGATTTCGGCTAAACCGATACTACCGAAAGCAATGAAATTTTATGGAGGCTTTAGAAATCTCTGAATTTAGAACTGCCACGTTTTTTAGCGTAATCGGAAATTATTTCTCATGAAAATCGCAATTTTAAGATTTTTTCGATTTTTAAAAAATTTCTTTGACTTATAACCAGGGGCGGCTTGTGAGTTATTATTGTGGGGGTGCACATATTTTTGGGGGCACAGCCCCAGCCGCCGGAGGCGAAAATTTTTTCAGACACTAGTGGTCTGAAGTACCCGGAAAACGACTTTAGAGTATATTTTTCGAATTTATTGGTCGGGAAAAACTCCCCTATGTGTAATTGTTAATTGTGGAAAACACTCCAAAACATTAATAAATATGCTTGATTAAAATATTACATACCCGAATAATGTCCCTTCATCTCCTCAGACACGCGCCTCAAACATTTCTAATTGTTCGTCGAATGGTCGTTTTAAAAAACTGTTTATTTTTAGATCGCTTGTTACCGAAGTCATATTATAATTTCACTTTACGGCACGATAATAATTTAACTCTGTTCGCTCACTTAAAAACTGCAGTTAATCTCACTTCACCAACCCTGTCGCCAACAACTTTCACTGGCTACTGGCCGGAGTGTGGGGGTGAATGAAATGGTGCGAGCACAATACCAGGCGCTTGAAAGGAAGTAACGGTTTTAACCTTGTGCATGTGCACCAACCCAGCTATACCAGACGTTTTAATAACAAAAGACCACCTGAGGCAGGTCCTGCCGGCCGATGCGAAGAAACCATGTAAAAATGTGTGCACATTCAGAGTGTCATCCCACAGCGGCAGCACTTACTGCAGAATGACTCCTGCCGAATATGCCTTGCTCTGGGCCGGCCAAAATATCCATACAAACAATCCACAATTTATTGGGAATATTACGAGATTGGCTTCGAACCTTAAATTTGGAATTTAGTTGCGCAAATATTTGGGGGTGCACGGCACCTGTGCACCTATACACGAGCTGCCCCTGCTTATAACACCAACATGCTTTGTCCGATTGTAATGATTTTTTCACAGAACTTTAATTTTATGAATTGATATATTCGTGTGAAATTTTAGCGTAATCGAAAAAATATTTCTCATGAAAATCACATTTTACGATTTTGTTTTGATTTTTTAAATGTCTTCCAACTTATAACACCTCCATGCTTTGTCCGATTGAAATTATTTTTTCACAGAACCTTATTTTTATGAATTTATATATTCCAGTGAAATTTAAGCGCAATCAAAAATTTTTTTCTCGTGATAATCACAATTTTACGATTTTTTCGATTTTTTAAATTTCTTCGACTTATAACACCTATCCGATTGTAATGATTTTTCACAGAACCTTAATTTTATGAAATTAATATTCGTCGAAATTTGAGCGTAATAAAACATTTTTTCTATGAAATTGAAATTTTTACTTTTTTTTCTCGTTTTAAAAAATTACGCCTCCAAAAACGGTCTAAAAAAGCATTTGCAAAGTTTCCCTAGGTATCACTAACCTATAAACTTTTAAATTTTCTCGCTAAGTAGTTTCCTTTTTAAAACTGCCTGGATGGCCCGTTTAACTTCAGCTCAAATTTAAACGGGTTTAGGACGGGTGGAACACACCCCCAAATTTAGCTGAGGGGTTTAAGGAAGTTAAAACATAGTTTAACCTTACTGAAAGGGGGCCTTTAGGCAGAGGATCTTGTAAACCTTATTCTTGCTCTGAAATATTCAGCCCATGTTTTTTACATTCTTAAATCATCTTAAGCTTTGAAAAAATCAATCCTTGCAGTTAATGCTATATACATGCTCACAACACAAAAAATGACTCCATTTTAGAAAATTTTTAAAACCTTTGGCCAAAAAAACTCTGTAAGTATATAAAAAAATCTCTCTAAAAACCTTTTTCCCAAGAAAAATAAAGAATCCCTCAATATTTTAAATTAAAAAAGAGCTGACAAAATTTGTATTAAAAAAAGTTATACAGCGAAATGACTTAAACATAAACGACCAAAAATTTTTTAAATCAGTATTTTTAAAGGTGGGCCCCCTACAATATTTAAAATTTTTGGAAAATTAAATTTTCTTCTTATTCATTCTTTTTACCAATTTAACAAATAAATAATTAATATTTTAAACTTGTACTGTTCATTTGTTTTTGGCGGTAGGCGATGTATTATTGGAAAACAATGGTTTATGATATTTGTTGGGACAGGGTCATGATGGTATTTTATTATTAGTATGTACTGTAAGATAGATAAATACCGGTCAATATTTTGTAAAATTCTTTAATTTTAAATACTTATGTTTAATACTTGTGAAAAACTAAAATGGACTACACGGGGAAATGTTTAAAACTGAACTTTTTGTATTGTTGTTTTCCAAAAAAAATTGAAAATTTAAAAATTATACCCTACCAGGATGTCCAGGGATCTAGATTTGCTGCCTTTTTAGGAAAAAGGCCCGGCCCAAATCAAAATTTTTATCTGAATTAAAAGATGCCCTCTTGCGATATCCGTGCATCCAAATTATCCCCAATAAATTATAGATTTATCCAAAAATGTATAATGTAACCTCAGCATGACACTGCTCCGTATTTGGGACAGCTTACACTTTGGGTTTGGGAGTCTTTTGTCATGCGTGCTAACAGCTGATCTCTCAAGGGTCAGCCTGTTGCACCATGACATGGAAATGAGCTCCTCCCGATGCATATCATACACACCCATGTTGACGACGTGCTCAACCTTACAGGGGATGCCCTCGGGCTAGAGCATGGAACCTCTCGCCAAAGGGACAAAGTCTTCCAGAATATGTTCGGTTGCAAGAAACTGTCCACTGCTTCCTGAGACTAAGAGGGGAAGAAAATATGAGATTTTTGATTTTGGCTAAAACTAATTATTTACAAAAAATAATATAGCCTATTATATTATATACAATCTGAAATACAGATTATTTTGAATTTTTATTATTTATTTGTGATGGGAATAGCGAAAGAGACCTTCGGGACCAATCCAAAAGCCACAGAAAAGCAATAGTTTACAAATACTGCGCCAACACCATTAGTATTTTTTTAAATTATTATTATTTCAATGTATTTATATAGGTATCATTTATTTTCTTAATTATTTTTTTACTTTGAATTTAAAAAGGGTGAAAAAAGTGTCTTTTAAGGGAGAATTATTTGTTTGTATATTATTATAAAAAATTATTGTTATTATTTTTTTGTTATACCGTAAAAATACTGTATCTGCCAATTCTTAAAGGGGTATTTAACCACAAAACTCAAAAAATAAATTCAGGCTAATAGTATGAATTTAGCAATTAACAGAAAAATTTTTGGGGACCACCATGACCTCCCAAAAAATTGTCAAACATGACATTTTTCGAGCTAGGTCCCATCGGCAAATATCTCCGTAAGAAATAACATGGGGACGATCTTTATGCCTCGTGACCTTGGAGGATTTTGATCCAAAAATTTTGGGCCATTATTGACGTACTCTACAGCCTTTTCTGTAAATTCTCTATTTTTTGTTTTGTAATTTGGGCAAGTAGTTCGGTCCAAATCTGCTGATTACCAAATAGGGTGTGATTTTGGAATGCACATTTTTTTTGTGTTTGAGGGTATATTGGGGACAGTTTCAAGGGCACGATGTAAAAAATGGGCATTTTAGATTAGTACCATGCTCTAGTATCTATGTGGGCCAAAAAGAACAGGTTAAAGCCAAATTTTAAAAAATTTCTCAAAACCAATTTTCGCAAATTCTGGACCAAAAAAAATGCCCAAAATTTATGTTTAATCACAGTTACAAGAAAAAAAATTAAAGTCGAGTGAAACGTAATTGCACATCCCAAGTGATTTTTTTCAAATTCAGATGTAGCAAGATGAAATTGCGCTTGTTAATATAAAAAAGAAATAATGGACCTAAACCCCACTACTTTTTAATTTATCGCATGTTGAAATACGCTGGATATGCTATCTAAAGCATTGTAACTAAGCAAAAACCTACACTATCAATCGGAAACACTGTTTAACTATTATAAAAACATGGATATTAATAAATTTTGTACCAAAATGTAGGTAACTTCACGACTTACAATATTACGCTTGAAAAAACTTGCTTTACCGTGTCCATTTCCGAATAATTGCGTTTGAATTTTGATGTAACGCATTTAAGTCCGTGTTTACGCGAGATGTATGGCAACAGTGCGTGATGTCACAAAATCGTTCGTCCGTCACGTCTCTCGGAGGCATGCCCCTTTTTGTTGGCAGTAGGCCTAGGGCTACCACAGTACTACACTTCTCTTTGGTTTAGAATGCCTACACAAAGCCTACATTGCTGCGTTTCGACAAAAGGCCTAGTGAAGTCCAAGTTCCAACAATAAAAATGTTTAATTCTTAGTGGCCGTGGTATGCCACAAATACCGTTATAGGAATAGGCCTAACTACTCCTAAGCCTACAGTATTGAGCGTAGTGCTAAGCCTAGCCAGAAATCAGCTTTGGCCACTGTGGTTCTATAATCAAAGCCAAGCCTATGCCTACAGTATTTACTATGGTCCTAGGGCCTAGGCCTACCTCTAAGAGTTTAATGTTCTCTACATCTCGTAGGCCTAGATAATATTTGTAGGCCTATGTATCACTGATCATCAAAAGCTAGGCGTAAATTTCATATTAAAAAATAGGTACCTAAGTATTGGGCGCAGTGCCAGTCTGAAGCCGGTAAAAGCACTACATTATAAACCCAAAGCTTATATCCTAGCCCTAGCCGCAGTGCCAGTCTGAAGCCGATAAAAGCACTACATTATAAACCCAAAGCTTATATCCTAGCCCTAGCCAAACGTTGAGGGAAGAATGACTTCGTGTTTGAGTAATTTCCAATGAAAAGTTATAAAAATCATACCCGTCATAGATAAGAAGTAAACAATAATGATGGGTAGTAAAAAAAGAAAAAATTTTTTTCCCGTGGGGACTCAAACCCGGCGACCCTCGTTTGAAAGGCGATACTTAACCTTGGGCCGCAGCGAGTACAGTGCCCGGCAGGTCCAGGCGTACTTGCAGCCCAGAAGACATGCGCGCTGACCAAAACGAGCATAAAAGTTTTGTGATGACAATAAGGCACTTTTAATATTTTTAAAAGCGTGCTCCCAAATTTTGAAAAATTTACGTCTGTAATAGCATTGGTACGAAATTATGTTTTTTTTGGGTATAAAAACACTTTCGGGGGTGGCAGTTTTTTTGACCACCCACACCGACAGAATGAGAAGGCTCCCGGCTGCCCGTGCCATGTTGCCAAGCCAAATACCGGGTTTGGCCAAATCTCAAGAAAAATTTCCCCAAACATTACGTATCGTATATTTTTTGTTTATAATTACAGAAACCCAAATCATATTGAATTTTTAATGTTTAAGAACATAGCATTATTTTGTCCATAGGCCTTGGCATAATTTAGTGATTAACGTGTAATTTGAGGGACTTTTCGTTTTCCGAGGTTGGCAAATACTTAATTCAGTTAGCAACGTACCAATTCCCCAGGTTTATGGAATTAAATTTGGCAAATGGGGAAAAAAAAATTAAACACGCTGAATTTTTTTCCATTGCTGAGTTGGGTATGTAGTTTAACATACTCAAAAGTCCCCACCTGTCCCGCGTGAGCTTCTTATAATTGACTTGAAATGACCCGAAAACTTTTGTTTATTTTTATCTCGCAAATGGTGGAAATTAGAAAAAACTACTTAAAGCAAATATTGTTGTATATTTAATGCTAAAAAAAAGGCCCTTTCCTATTTATCGCTATTTCACCCCTTCCCTCTCCAAAATCAAGGAAAAGTTAATCCCTTTTTAATAATTTCATAAATTGGAAAAAACGCTTAAAAAGACGTTAAAATGTCTTGCAATTTGGTTGTGACCAGATGATTTAGGGTGTTTTTTCAGATCAGATTACTGCTGTTTTTGGTTGTTTTGTGACGTTTTGAAAAAGGCGTGGCATCTTGGCGAGTGTTTTGTCAATTTCAAGTGGGATTGTATAGGGGATGAAAAAATCAACCCCCATGTGTTACATTGCGGCTGCGAGTTTAAAAGAAAAAAAATGGAAAAGAATTGTCGATCAAACTAAAGATTGAGGCAGACTTAGCAAAGGAAAAAATTCCTTCAAAAATTAAAGGGTCTGTCGTAGCCGCTGTCCTCTGCAATTTTTTTAGCGCATACATTTTCCGTGAAACGCAAAAAGAAAGTTATTTTGAGTATGAATTATTATATTACCTTCCTTTCTCTCCGTTTGATAAAAAGGGAATGAGAAAAATAAAAAGGGACCTTTATATATTCAATTTTTGAAAAGAACTGGGAAATACAGTCCCAACTGGCAGTTCTACGTAATAAGGAATTTTGCTTTTCCCATCGTTTTGGGGGGCCCGTGGGGAATTTAAAGGATCCTGTTTGAATATACTTTTCTTACATAAAAGACACTATAAAACAAATGTTGTATTTTTTTTTTGGAAATTTTCAAAAAAAACTTAGATAAAAAAGTATCCGAAAGATCTAGAATTTTCCCAAAAAGTTTTCTCCGGATATAAATTTCCGAGGAAAGAATTGTTTGCGACTCAAGAGAACTTTTTGCCAATAGTATAATAAGAAAAAAGCGTTCCTTCATTAAGAAAAATTTCCCTTGAAAATGACTTTGAAGTCAAGCATGCGATGGAGTCGTGATACTCTGTTTATTAAAACCGCTATTGACTGTTCGATTTTGAAAAAACTGTGCTATAGTTAAGAGGACAAGCCTATTGTGCTGTTTAACAAAAATGCACCTGTAGAATCAAAATTTTTTTCAAAAAACAGGGAAGAACAAGGGGGCAACTATGCGTATTGTCACATAGTAAAAACCTCTTTTTAATTTAAGGAAACTTTTTCTTCCAACGCTTTTTAGGATGTGATTGTCCCTCTGCTATTTTCAAAAAGGGGGAAAAATTTTTATTATGCAAAATGCTGGAAAAATAAGAAGACCTTGTGGAAGGAAGCACTCAAACTTTGAATCAAAAACGGCTTCACAGAGAAAATAGGCGAACCCGGAAAACAAAACTTTTCCCTTTGGTCTATACGGTGCACAATCACAGACTGCTGAACAAACATTTTTTTAAAAATGTTAAAAAAGGGTTTTTGCAGCATGAAGAAACTTTTATCTGATTTGCCCCCTACTAAAAGTCTCTGCCAAATTGCCAGCCTTGTGTTACCTCAGGGCAATTGGGAAAGGGAATAAACTATTTTCAGAAAATGGGGCTGGGTTTAAAACCCCGTTTATCCCCAAAATCCATAAACCCTTGGGGCCAGCACCAAAAACATATCCGGCCCACTTTTTTGTGGTTGTTTAAAAGGATGCGGTGAAGCCTGTGGGTGCCGAAAAAAGGTTTAAAGGGTTTCAAATTTTTGCTTGGGTTTAAATTTTTGGTTTAAAGGACGCGTCAACCTTTAGGTCAAATCACCATTCTACCTAGGATATGGGAAGGGAGGGGCCCATGTGGTCAGAACCAGCCATGAGTAAGGGAGGAAGGGGGTTTTTCTCTGTGTGGTGTCAGTCTTTGTCATCATTCTTTGTGCACTGTAAACGTCGCGGGAGGGTCAAGGGAAAGGGGGGTAGGTCCCCCCGACAACGTTTGGCATAGCTGTTCTAGTTTGGGGTGTAATAAAAAACCCCTTGTACAGTGATGTTTGCGAGGTGGACTTTCCTTGAATCGCCTGTATGTTAGCAGAGCCTGAGCCTGCTCTGGCCCAATTTACCCCGAGCCCAGACGGGGCGGCATGCAGTGGATTTCAGGGAAAAACGCGGGAAGGCTTGAGATGGGGGAGACGAAGATGTCAAGACGTTCAGAAGAGGTATTGAACGTTTTCCCGCAATCATCTTTTGAGGGGGAAAGAAGAGGGAGAAATGCAAGTCGAAACCGACAGAAGTGGTCGAGATGATGACGGAAATGATAATAAACGGAGTACCGTCGAACGTTATCAATTCAAAATGAAACGTCAGATGAAAAAGGGGATGGGGAAGCCGATGAAGAGAACAGGGGCGCCAAGAGTTTAAAATTCTAAAAACCCCCTATGGCCTAATGGGGATACATTCCACATCAGAAACGCGCCTAATTCTATAGTCTAGGGGGGTGGGGAAACTATCTACGAGAATGTTTTCAAAAAACCGATTATAATGCAATAAACATTTCCTGATTGTTATTACATTTATTTTTATTGAGCTAAAGCTCCCCCCTCCCCCCCCTCTCGCCACATAAAAAAACCACCCCCTCTTTCAATAAACTGTTGACACCTTTTTTTCCCTTGTAAAAAGTGTGAGAGCATTTTTTTAGTAAATACAATTGCATTTTTAAATCATTTTCATAAGAATTTCTTAAGTTCATTTTCCATTAAAAGATGATTTTTAAACCCGGATTTTAAAGGGAAGGATGATCTGGTAAAAAAATTTTTGTTTTGAACTTTTTTGTGAGAAATTATAAGAAACATTATTTTTTTGAAACTTTGTTTTCTAATTCCACCTTTTACGATAAACCTAAACAAAGTTTAGGGGGTCATTTAAGGGTCATATTATAAGGAAGCTCACGCGGTAAAGGTGTTTCCCAAACCTGTAACCCTTCCCAATCAAAAACTAAACTACCCATTTGCCTTCCCCAAACTAATTGAACAACCAAGTCTTTTGCCCTTATCCTTTTCCATCTTTTTCACCTATGGGTCGAGATGGGCGAGCGGCAGCCTATTTACCCCCTCGGGTGGGTCCGTGTTTCCTGTTCATTACAAGTGTGATTTTCTTGTCCTCTGGGGGGCCTAGCAGGTTTTAAAAACCTGTTGACCCTACTCGTTTTTTTCCTTCAACCTCTTCCCCTGCCCCAAGACTAATTAGCACGTGTCCCTGTGCTATACCCAAGGCTTGAAATTTTTGTAGCTTTTTTCCTTTCTTTTTTGAACCCCAGTCACAAAAATGGGCAGCCTCTCTCGTTCCCACGGGTCTTGGTTCAAATCCGGGGTAAGACTGGTTCTTTTGTGCCCAACCCCAGAGCTAGGAGGGAAGCCCCTCACTGGTTGTGCTGTGTGTGACTTCCCCCCTTCCTATTTAACCTTTTTCCTTAGATGAAAAAGAGGCCCCCTTGCCCAAAAAGGGAGGGGCAGCTTTTTTTGTTCCCAAGGGTCCGGGTTTTAATCCAGGGTAAAGTCATGGTTTTCTTGTCCCCGAGCACCGAGTTGGAGGAACCCCCCTTACTTCTGTGCTGATGTGGGCCCCAGTAGTGGTGTGTGAAGGGTGTTGGTTGCGTATCTGCTTCCAAGCAGAAGGTCCGGGGTTCGTTTCCCGCAAAATCGAAGTTTTTTAATTCTTTTTTGGGATTCAGCCCCATCAGTCTTGTTTTAGGATTGTAAACGGTGATTTGGACCGTCCTAGCAACGAAGCACATAATAAATTTTCAGAGTTGTTCTAAATGGGCCCTTTGTTGATTCTGGCTTTGATTCGGGGGTGTTCGCCTGTCCTCCCAAAAGTTTTGTATTTTTCCTTTTAAAAATTGTTTTTGGTTTTGGTTATCGTCACTCGCGATTGCGTCGGGGCCCGCAGGGGTTTGGGTTGGTCGCTTTGTTTAAAGTCCCCCCCTGAAAATCAGTTTTATATAACTGAGTGGGGAGACATCTAAAAAAAAATTTATTTATTTTTTTTTATTTTAAACCCTTTTGATGTGACAACATGCTTGCAGAATTTTCTTTTTTTGCGTGGCCCTACCAAGGTTTTGGTTTTTTTGTGGTTTTGGGGGTGTAGCTAGCTGTTTTTTGTGGGCCCCCCATCCCCTGAAAAGTCCCAAAGGAGAAAGCGTCTGGATTAAGGGAAAAACTTAAATTGTAAGTTGTCATCAGCAGGTGAAAAGTTTTTTTCGCCCCCAGCCCTTCAGGCTGGGTTTATGTTTTCCCATGCGTCCCAAACCCGCAACCCTTTTTCAATCTAAATTCTTATTGTTTCTGTTTTTTCAATCAGCTGCACAAATAAAAACCCTATCAGCAATCCAGTAAAAAATTTATTGCATAAAAAAGCATAAATTAAAAAGCAAAACGCCATTTTGAAGGGGGGATCGACGCTTTAATTTGGAGCTCGCGCCTGTGCAGAGTATTGGGGACGGGTATCAGCCTACAAGGGTTAAGATTCTATTTGAGTCCTTTTTAAACTGTCATTTTTGTGTAGCATTGTGCTATAGATCATTGGGAAAAAAATTTTGATGAGTAATAGCCCCTTTTAAAAAAAATGAAAATTTTTGGGACCAAAATTTTGAAAATTTAATACCCTTCAAAACGACAAGGCCCATATAAAACCGTGTTTTTTAAAAAAAATTTACCCAAGGTCCCTTTTTTGCTATTCCCCAAACCCATCACATTGATCAATTCTTGCGACAGCGTTTATGCCCTGTAAAAGCAAGTACAAACAAAAAAAATACAGTTAAAAAAAATTTGGATTACCCATACCCAAGCTATTCCCCGATTTCCAATTTAATCTGTTGATTCCCTTATTGGGTAAGCGTAGCAAAATTCCCTTCTACTACACGGGGAAAAAAAAACCAGAAGTTTTTTTTTGTTTGTATTTTTTTTGTGTAGTGAACACGATTCCGGGGTAAAACCCATACTCAATTGTGATAAATTTTCTGGAGACCTTTTAAAACTCTGAAATTAGAACTGCACGATTCAAAAAACAATCGAAAAATTTTTCTCATGAAAATCGCAATTTTCCCAAATTTTTTTTTTTTCTTTTTTTTTTTTGTTTGATTTTTTTTGTGTTTGTTTAAAACCCATTTTAGTAAACCGATATCCAATGCGAGAAATTTTTTGGGGCCTTCAAAAATTTAGGACTTAGAATGCAATGTTTTTAGCGCAATCGAGAGGCATGGTTTTGGGTTACCCCCTGCTACCATGATCGTTCTAATTGTACGTCGTTGTTTGCATTAGTTGCCGCTGTATTGCAAAAATTATAAAATATTATTAAAGTAATTAAAAACTTAAGGGATCTTTTTCAGTTTAGTTTCCCATCTATTACAATTTCGGAATTCCCTCGCCCTCCCCCCAAAACCTTGTTACTACGTGCCAATGTTTTTTCCTTTTTCAATCCTTCTTATTTCTTCCGGGAGAAAATTTTTTTATCCCGCTTTTTTTTTTTCCCTGCGATTTTCTCAAAAATTTTTAACATGTTTCAAAAATTTATCTTTTGGTGTGCTTTTAAAAACTTATAGATAGCCGTTTTTTAAGTGTAAGTTTTATTGTTTCCCGGGGTTTTCCATTCTTTTGTTTTTAGTTCTTCTAGTTTGTTTTTTAATCTATAATAACAAATTTTAAAAATAAAATAATAAAAAAAAAAAAATTATTAATAAAGTATAAATATAATTATAAAAAAAATAAAAATAAAAAATAAAAATAATAATAAAAATAATAATAATAATAATAATAATAATAACTAACAATAACAATAATTAGTAGTATAATAAACAAGTCAAATATTAAATGAAATACTTTTGCAAATGTGATCACATCTTCCGGTGTTATGAGAACGAATGGAACCTTGATATTCCCGCTCTCCAATGCATGTTTCAAAAATGGGTTGCCGCCAAGCGTGCGCAGTGCTTCCGCCGGTATTTTAGCAACCCTTTTTAGGCCAAGCATGCGAGTTGCGCTACTGAAGCCATCGTCAGCGAAACACTGTCAAAAAAGGCTCTATGGAATATTTCGCCTACAACGACCAAATTTTCGAACGTTTTTTAAAACATTTTGAGACACAATTTTTTTTAGCAAAGGTTTTAAAATCAAGCAGGACTTTTTGCTCAAACTCGACGAAAATGATAGTCCACACAGCAAAACTGTATGCCCATTATACTGGTAAGCACGTGAAATATTTCCTCTCCATTTAAAAAGTGAAAGGGAGATCAAAGTCTGCCCCCAGTTCCGGGCCGACCCGCGGGCCCCAAGCATAGCCACACTTCAGCTTGCACTCTTCTATGTAAACCCCCGGGAATGACTGGGCGAAAAGGCACATCGTCACTTCAACCACTTCCATAGACAGGTGGCTTGGCCCCCCTCATGGCTAAAATCAGAAATCACTACACATATACAAATTTTTATCAAAAGTATATTTTTATTTAGGCGGGAAGTTTTAAAGGAAAAATTAAATGGAAAGTTTTTTTAATTCCACCTAAATTCAAAAAACTTGTTCAGCCAAAGAACTTTAAACTTAAAGGCTACTCGCATGTTTTTTATTTTTCCCAAAAATCTACCCAAATCAAAATATAGTGAATGCCTTTTAGACCTGGGTCTTTTTGAAATCAAAACTATTTTTTTTCCCAAATTTTTTTTTTGGGACAGGCATAGTGGGAACCCGATAAGCTGGCGGCCGTCAAGGGCAAGCGAGAGCACGCATACAACGTTGACAAATTAAACCCCCAAAATGACATTAGGTAGGGCATACAGATTTTTTCATGTTATCCTGAATGTAATCAATCACAACATCAAAAATTTTTTAAACTGTGAAAAAAATAGTCGTCCCACAGAGTCAGTAATTTTAAAGAAATAATGATTTTAAAAAGTCACGGTTCGAAAATGTTTTTTTTTCCTTTTTGGGAAACGTGTGTCAAAATTCCCGTGTTTTTTAAAGCCAACCTCGCCAATGAAGTCATGTTTAGGGGCTCAAAATTTTGATTTTATTGTACACTTCATAAATACTTTATTTTTTGATATATTGGGGCCAAGGGTTGGCTTTGAAATAGTGTGTTTTTTTTTCGAAAGCAGTTTTAGAACCGTTTTTTATTTACTTTTTGCCGATCCTGGGCCATAGCTGGGCGACAGTGCGCAACCCCGCGACTGCCCCCTTAACTGGTTCCACCTATAATATTGCATCTTTAAAATAACTTTAAATTTTAAATTTGCCCACGCAAACCATTAAGTAGGTGGTGTTTTTGACTTAATTTTCAAAAGGTTTTCTAGAGGCTGACGAAAAAAGTCGTTAAGTTGATGGAGAACCTCCCTTCGTGCGCTCACTCGTTTAATCAAACAAAAAACTAATGCCTTTTTATCCCCGTGTTTGTGAGAAGGGAATGTACAAAGGGGAGGTAAAGGGGGATAGTAGGGATGACATCGGGTACCGGGGACCCGACTCCATTTTTAAGGAGTCGGGTAAAAAAAAAAAAATTTAGAAATGAAGAGATTTACTTTTTGTCTCTTTGTCGTTATCTTATCTCAAAACGTAAACATAACAAATCAGCGGAGTTTTGGGGGGCCCGAGACAAGCAAGCTAGTGATACGTAGCGGGTGGAGGGGGTTCCCTCCACCCGCCGAATGGCGAATGGCCGGAAGCGTTTTGAACCCCCCCTGAAAATCAGTTATATAACTGAGGGGTAGACCATACAATTTATTTTTATTTATTTAATAGGTGTGTGCTAAAAAATTTTTGCATAAAAAAATTCAAAAAAAAAAATTTTTTTTTGCGGATCGGGGAGTTGACTCCTACCCGGTTCCCAAAGCTCCCGGGGTCAAAAACTTTTCATTCCCCGGGGAACAGCAAGGACCAAATCCTCAAAGTAGTTTTTGATTGTTTGTAAAATGTGCATAAAAGAGCATAAAAAATATTTCTAAAAAAAAAACCACGCACAATTGTCTTTCACAAAATTTATAATTTAAATTCCTCACCTATACTAAATCGGCGCAAAAAAGTTTTTTATTTTTTTGTAAGGGGACGCATATTTAGGGAAAACATTTCAAAGGGGGCAAGCAGGAGAGTTTAAGGAAAACCTTCTGCAAAAACAATTTGTTTTATAACTACGAGAAAATTAAAGATCATAGTCTCTCGATGCACACATGTATAGGCTAGGTCTATACCCTACTCCCAAAAAGAAAATGATGTTTTTTTCCCTTTCCCCTTTTTTACCCCCCCCCCCCCAATAACTAAGGGACTAATTTTAAAAGTGGTGGGCCGTCCATTTTTGATTTTGAAGGTGTGTTTGCAACAAAAGGTTGAGAAACACTGCTTTAGACAGAAAATTTAAAAAAAATGACACACCGGGAAACGAACCCCCGGGCCTTGGTTTTCCGGCCATGCTCTTACCAATGGCTATGCAGCCACCAATTTAATCTGTCTAATTCTTGGTCTGTTTATACATTGCTAATAACGGTGTAGCACGTTTTAATTTTTGTCTAAAATTAACATAACAGAGTCATATATCCCTGGAACAAACTGCTAAAACTATAGGAACATTTCAAAACCCGGGAAACCGCACCAAAATTTTGGAGCAGGTAAAAGACATATTTAAGAATGTATTTTCACGGGGACACGCATGTAGCAAATAAGTCACCTGTCATGGCGTCCACAAGATTGGCGCCAAAAATAATTCTTAAATGCGGTAACCAAGAAAGTAATCATTAGATTTGATAAACTAGGTTTTGTTTTATTGGTTTTAATGCCTCTACAAACATGTCATTAGAAATTTTACCGTAAATGCCAATCGGTTGTAATTATATTATATATGATTAACAATGTATTGCAATATAGCACTTTTGTGTATATATAATTATTTATACGTAGAATTGCTAGATTGTCATAAATTTTCAGACTATACTAAAATAACGCAATAAATCCAAAATTTAAAGTCCCGAAACGAAAATTCTTGTAACGTTTTGATTAAGTAATTAATTAAAGTAAGCATTAATTAAATCCCAATTAAAGTTTCTAGTCATTACCACAGTCCCGTAGTGATCACACAACAAACAATATGACCACAAGAACCAAAAACTATTAGTTCCCAAAAATTACTTCCAATCACTTTCCTATAATTAAATTAATTCAATAATTAAAATAATGCAATATTCTCACGTAATTTTGTAAATAAAACCCAATAGTCGACCTTGGAATCATTTTAAAGCCCGTTTTAAGGTGAATAAATGTTATGTAAAAATTAATTAATTTAATTAATTAATCATAGAATTATGTACATTTTAGTTAAATTATCCCACTTTTGACATATGTATTGGTTATGTATACCTTAAACTCAAATCGATCGTCAATAAAATAACTACTTACTGACATAATGCCAATGAATCCGAATTGTCATGTCCCGAAACAAAATCCTATAACTTACCGATTAATAAATTAAATTAATGAAGAATTAATAGATCTCAAAATGCTATTGTCACTCAATTTAAACACAATACAAAAATGCCAAAGAAAGTATCAAATATAAACAATGCAGTGAATTTTTAAAATTAATAGTCCCAAAATTAAGTTCATGCTCACTTTTCTGTTAATTGAATTTCCCACAAAAATTATTTTCCTGTAAAATAAGCATGTGCAAAATGGTTCAGTGTGGCTGTGTTAATTTTACACTACACATGTGATATATCAATTAATTTAAATCATTATAATCAATTAACGGGAAAGTAGCATGAACTTAATTTTGGGACTATAAATTTTTAAAAATTTACACTCGCATTGTTTATTTTTGATACTTCGGTTGCATTTGTAGCTTCTATTGTGTTAATTGAGTGACAAACACAATATGAGGTATAAGTAATTCTTCACGATCTTCATAATCGGTAAGTTATAAGGAATTTGGTTTCGGGACATGACAATCCGGATCATTGGGATTATGTCAGTAAAGTAGTATATTTTCATGACAATCGATTGAGTTTAAGGTTTATACATAACAATTTAATATGTCAAAAGTGGGATTAATTTAACTAAAATGTAATTAATTCGGTGATTAATTAATTAAATTTAATTAATTTTTTCATTACATTTATTCACCTTAAACTGGCTTTAAAATGATTCCAAGGTCGACTACAGTGGTTTATTTTACAAAATTAAATTGAACTAGTTGTCATTATTTTAATTATTGAAAATTGCATTAATAGGAAGTGATTGGAAGTAATTTTGGAACTAATATTTTGGTTCATTGTGGTCATATTGTTGTTGTGTGATTACACTACGGGACTTGGTAAGTGAATAAGAAACTTCTTAATTGGGATTTAATTAATGCTTAATTAATTAATAATTAATCAAAACGTTACAAGATTTCGTTTCTCGGGACTTAAATTTGGAAATGTATTGGCGTTATTTAGTATAGTCTGAAAATTTTTATGACAATCTAGCGAATTCTACGTAATAATAATTATATATACACCAAAAAAAGTGCTATAATTGCAATACATTGCTAAAATATATAATATAATTACAATATTGCAGTTTACGGTAAAATTCTAATGAGCATTTTTTGTTAGAGCATTAAAAAACCAATAAAAAAAACAGAGTTTATCCAAATCTAATGATTACTTCGTGAGTTACAGCAATTTTAAGGAATTATTTTGGCGGCCATCTTGTGGACGCCCATGAAGCGTGACTTATTTGTACCATGCGTGGTCCCCCGTGAAAATAACATTCAAAATACGGTCTTTTACCTGCCTCCCTAAATTTTGGTGCTGGTTTCCGGATTTTGAAATGTTTTTGCGCTTGTTCCACGGACTAATAGTCGCCTACTAGTACAGGGCCGTTGTGATATGACCACGCATTCAAAAAAACAAAGGCAGGGACCGCGTCGCGGGATTGTTAAAGTGGGTCTCCTGACATCCCAACAGGAATCCCCAAAAAAATCCGTTGAGGGTTTTCCGCCATTTGAAAATCAATTTTAGATTTTTGAGTTTTGGTCGAGAACGGAAAATTAGCGATATTGAGTGAAGTATTGGATGAAATAGCTCAAAATTTGTTTTAAATTGTTGTAAAGAAACGAATTAAGGTGTTTGGTGCGCCTTCCTTTGATTATTACTGGCAACCTACGGCCCTTGATGCAATTTTTACCTCTTTTTTTAATTATCTGAATTTGTTTTGCATATTTATATAACAAAAACAAAACCATTAACTTTTATGAAATTTTTTTTCAAATAAAAGTGGTAGGAATGAAAAAACCACATCGAATCCTATTCTTGATTGTGTCCGTAGATAGTAATGGTCGAACGCACAGGAAAAGAAGACCATTGTGCGGTGAGAGCGTAAAACGTTTGCTCGACGCGCGACCACTAGCGCAGTCCATGGCCATAAAG